>OY728158.1:810098178-810413152 GCA_963277665.1 Viscum album | reverse complement strand
GAAAATCTGGCGGCACTACCTTTATGGTGAGAAGTGTGACATATACACCGACCACAAGAGCCTAAAGTATATATTCACACAAAAGGAGCTCAACATGTGTGAAAGGAGATGGTTAGAGCTAATCAAGTATTACGATTTCTCTATTCACTATTATCCTGGAAAGGCGAACAAGGTAGCTGATTCTCTAAGTAGAAAAGAACCTGCTACTCTATCCATGTTGAGGATTGAGAAAGACCCTATCTTCTTGGATATGCAAAGAATGGATTTGGAAATCATAAGGGCAGGGGATACATCCTAACTTTCCCAAATTATTGTGTAACCATCCATACAAGAGAATATTAAGGAAGCACAAAGGGATGATGTGGAGATACAAAAGAGGGTGAATGCAGTAAAGGAAGGGAAGCTGCAAGAGTTCCATATCGACGATGATGGTGTGATTCGGTTTGGAACGTGGCTTTGTGTGCCTTCATCACTCAGGATAAAGAAGGAGCTATTGGATAATGCACATAGCTCAACTTTCTCTATCCATCCTGGAAGTACCAAGATGTATCGTGATCTCCGAGAACACTTCTGGTGGGATAACACGAAGAAGGAGACTGTGGAATATATATCAAGGTACTTGGTATGTCAGCAAGTTAAAGCTGAGCGGAAAAAGTCCAAAGGTATGATGCAGCCATTGCCTATAATGCGATATGGGTTGTGGTTGATCGACTCACCAAGACTGCAAAACCCTTATCGCTATTCGGGAAGACCTCTCACTTGAACAACTTGCAAGGATATATGTGAAGGAAGTAGTGAGATTGCATGGTGTTCCACTCTCGATTGTATCTGACCATGATCCAAGGTTCACATCTAAATTCTGGAGGATCCTTCAACATGCTTTGAGTACTGAATTAAATTTCAGCACGGCCTATCACCCCCAAACTGATGGCCAGTCTGAAAGGACTATTCAGACGCTTGAAGATATGCTAAGAGCCTGCTCTCTTGAATTCAAAGGTGGTTGGGATCATCATCTCCCATTGGTTGAGTTCTCATACAACAACAGCTTCCACTCGAGTATTTAGATGGCTCCGTATGAAGCTCTTTATGGGAAGCGATGTAGAACTCCAACCTGCTGGGATGAAGTTGGAGAAAAAAAGCTACTTGGTCCCGATCTTGTTCAAGAAATGACCGAGAAGGTTCAAGTCATCCTGCAACACATCAAAGCTGCTCAAAGTCAGAAAAAGAGCTATGCTGACAACCGTCGAAGGGACTTGGAGTTTGACGTTGGAGATAAAGTCTTCCTTCGAATATCTCCATGGAAGAGAGTCATGAGATTTGGGAAGAAAGGGAAGTTAATCCCAAGGTACATTGTCCCCTTTGAGATCCTTGACCGTATAGGAGCCGTGGCCTATCGTCTGGCACTTCCACCGAATATGGCTCAAGTTCATGATGTGTTTCATGTATCACTACTAAGGAAGTACATACCAGACCCCTCACATGTACTAAACTCAGAGGTGGTACAGCTGGAAGATGATCTCTCCTATGAGGAGCAGCCGGTAAAATTTTTGGACCGAAGTGATAAGGTTCTATGCAACAAGACAACCCGCCTTGTCAAATTGTTGTGGAGGAACCATAAGTTTGAGGAAGCAACTTGGGAACCTGAAGAGGCAATGAAGGAGAAGTACCCTCACCTTTTTCTGTAAAGTGAAATTTCGGGGGCGAAATTTCTTAAGGGGGGAATAATGTAACAACCCAAAGTTTTTCAATGGAAGATTACCTTCTTATATTTATGTCATAAAATATCATGAAAACACAAAACAATGAACTAATAAGCGATAAGTGACCTTTAAACATAATTTTTTCACCCTATGATTGGAATTTTGAAAATCCAACATACACGGTTGTGTTCAGGATGGTTTTTGGAGTCTAATGAAACAAAAATGATTTTTGGTGAATAGTAACCTACCCTTATGAATAGTAATATGACCCTTATGAATATTAAATAAGAGTAACATTACCTATGAATAAAAAAATAAAATTTAGACATCTTAGAAAGTGACAATTTGACCTTAGTAAACGTTTTGGTAATTTGTAAGTCATAAATAACTTATTAATTAATTAATTTAAAAGAATATTTATTTCCCTGAAATTTATTCATAAAGTATTGAATCAATGTCTAATAGTTTTATATAATTTTATAAGACCCTACGTAATTTTTGAAAGAACTACAAAATCAGTTTTAATTTTAAAAACTGTTTTTTTAAGTAAATTATAATTTTAATTAAACATTAAATTAATAATATTTAGAAAATTATTTTTGAAAAATGGACATCATTTTTGGATTCTACATGTCGAAAAAGGGTAGGGGTAAATTTTTGGGTTTATTCTGAAATACATCAATTTTCGGGTGAATAGTAAAAAAAATACAGTTTTTCACATAATCGGTGTACACTAAATTGCATCATTAATGATGTAATGATGACATAAACATTCCAGAACTTTAGTTTCGGCCAAAACCTATTAAATTTCATAAATTTTTCCTTGAAATACAATAAATCCAATTCTCAAACCTAAAAAGAACTTTCCAAATCCTAAAGTCAAAAGGTGATTTCTTAAAGTGTCTTTTTCTCTTTCTTTAACTTTCCTTTTAATAAATTAATGAATTCGAATTATAAAGAAGAGTTAAAGCCTAAAACGAATTTTATTATATTAATATAATATTTATGATGTCAAAAAACTACTATTACAAGTCTAACTTATGATATATTATTTTATTTAATATTTTATACCAAAAACACCTCCCTCCTCATGTATAAATAAGCCCTCCCCCCTCCTCTTGCCAAACCACACCTCTCAAGATTCAATAATTGTCTAAGATCTACCCAATCATCTCCCCTAGCCCCTTCCCCACGTCCAAGAGCTTCTGGTCTCATCAAAAGACCAATATTAGGCCCTTAAGGAGGTTCTCAAGTGAAGGATTCAAGAGGTAATTTCCCTCCCTCTTCTCCTTTAATTTTCCTTTCAAGTTCAAGTTCCTTTCTTGATCTATCCCCACCTACATTCATCCAAATTATTTTGTAACTCAAGTATTATACATATAATTTAATCGTATGATTCTAATGGTATATTATATCACCCCACACCCTTTCCCTCTTCCTTTTATTTTATTAAAGAGAACGTTGTTCATGAGGTGTTAAATTTATCACCTTCAAAAACGACATGTTCTCTTCTTCCATTTCTACCTTCAATCTGGTCATGAAACCATTTTTATGGTTGAACAAGAATATTTTATATGTATTATGTTCTATTTTAAGTTCTGGAAATAATCTATGTCCATATTACTAAGTGAAAAGTTAAAACGAGTTCATTGTGATCCAAAAACCGCTCAAATTAACCCAAATAATCTTCATTTAATTCTTATCTAATGATTCGTCCACATGGATCTAATATAACTAATTCAATCTTCTGTAATATCATTAATAACATTTAATATCAGTTCTGGATGTTTACTCATGATCTACCCAAACATCAATTTAAGAATACAAGTGGACCGCTCAAGAAAACCATGAAAACAAACATCCCCGATCAATGTTTTTAAACTATAAGTCATCCAAAGGAACATAATATGAAGTAATGAAACCAGAATGAATCCTATTAATGTATAAAAGGTTATGGAATTTCTAATTAATGAATATAATTTCATTATACAGGACATTAAAGAGAAGGAGGCATTCGAGTACAAGGTAAGGGGAAATCTCGAACCCAATTTTCTTCCTTCGGGTTCTCCCTCTTTCACTCCATTTTTGATATGGTTACTCCTCAAATATCATTTGTTCATAATTTCATTTACTTTTATGGGATATACATGTTTTTCACTAGTTTTTATGTCCATCAAAATGTTTTCCAAAAGAACTCTTCTTTCAAGATCTCA
The DNA here is from genome assembly GCA_963277665.1 of Viscum album. Taxonomy (NCBI): domain Eukaryota; kingdom Viridiplantae; phylum Streptophyta; class Magnoliopsida; order Santalales; family Viscaceae; genus Viscum; species Viscum album. The sequence goes on along the minus strand of OY728158.1, from coordinate 810,409,239 downwards.
CCTTTTACCTCTCATTCAAGGTTGATGGTTCTTGTATCAAGTGTGTTGTTCCCTATTTCTTTTGGGAACCCAAAGCTTATGAATGTGTTATTATGAGATGAAACCCATTCCTTTACATGGGTTATTTATGTACATGTTTGATATGTGTTCTATGTGGAAAGCATGATAATGATAATGTTATGATGTGACGGGTGCGCCCGGAATTATATAGCACAATATGAATGTTTAAATGTGACGGGTGCGCCCAGAATTATATAGCAATCCAATGAATTAGGTAAAGTGATGAATCTCATGAGTAAATGTGAAATTATGTGTGAAAAAAATGCTAGCTTGGTTCAAAAATATGTGTGGTAGTTAAACACTAAGACATGATGTTTCATTTTTATGCATTCCCACATTTCAAGTCTATTATTTATGCTCTTCTCATGTTCATGATCTTTTTCCTATGTCATGATTATGCTCACCCCATGCTATATTGTTCTTGTCTATCCTCTTACTGGGCTTCTAGATCACCCCTTTTGATGTATATCCTCAGGTGGCTACATGTACTAAGGATAGGACAAGTGCCACTAAGAAGCTTGTGAAGAAGAAATTAAATAAATGTTTATGGGGTATGTTGTATTTGTTATGTGTGGTCCTAGTTTTCCCAAGACACTAAACCTTTGGATCCTCCACGTGTAATACTACTATTTTTTTATCTTTGAAATGATGTAATATTAATGAAAGAAAAGGCCGGGCCGTTATAGCTGATGGCATCCTCCTTCGACGACATTGATTCCTCACCCACCCTACCACCTTCACAGGCCGCGTCGGGGGAATCATCCTCCCAACACCATCAGCTCCTCACCGACCCTATCACCTTCACATGGGGAATTGGGGGAATCATATCTCGACTCCATAGGTTACTCATTGACCCCTTCGCATTCACATGCCGCACCGGGGGCATCCTAACCTTGAATCCAATCAGCTCCTCACTGACACCACCTACTTCACAAGCCATTCCAGGAGAATCCTGCCCCGAATCCATCAGCTCCTCGCTGACCCCACCATATTCACAAGCCACATTGGGGGCATCAGGACCCCGAATCCATCGGATCCTCACCAACTGATCTGCCTTCAAAGGTCGCACTGGGGGCATCATCCCCCGAATCCATTGGATCCTTGCCAACCCATTCACCATCACAGGCCGTGTTTGGGGCACCCGCCCCCGACTCCATCGACTCCTCTCTGACCCTGACACCTTCACAGGTTGTGCTGGGGGCATGAGCCCACTGACTCCATCGACTCCACACTGACTCCGCTGCCATATAAGGCCACGCAGGGGGCATCAACCCCCAGACTCCAATCAGCTCCTCGCTGACCCCGCCTCCTACACAGGCCGTGTCGAGGGAATCTTCCCCGACTCCATTGAATCCTAGAGGACCCTTCCACCTTTATAGGCCACTCTAGGGTCATCATCCCCTCAACTCAATCAGATCCTCACCGACCCCACCACCTTTACAGGCCGCCCTGGGGGCATCAGCCCTCGACTCCATTAGCTCCTCGCCGAACCCCCGCCGCCTTCAAAGGCCTTGAAAAGGACATACTCTCCTGACTCCGTTGGATCCTCACTGACCCCGCTACCTTCACAAGACTCACCAGGGGAATCATCCCCCCAACTCCATTAGCTCCTTGCTGACCCCACTGCCTTCACAGGTCGCCCCAGGGGCATTATCCCCCCAAATCCAATCGACTCCTCCCCAACCATGCCCCCTTCCTAGGCCGCACCAGGGGAATCTTCCCATGACTCCATCGTCTCCTCGTCAACCTCAGCACCTTCATAGGCTACACCAGGGGCATCAACCCCCGACTCCATCAGATCCTCACTGACCCCGCCACCTTCAAAGGCCCCACCGGGGGCATCAGCCCACCGAATCCATCGACTCTTCACCGACCCCACCCCCTTCATAGGTCGTGCCTGGGGAATCAACCCCCTGAATCCAATCGGGTCCTCCCCGACCCAAAAACATTCACAGGCTATGTCGGGGGCATCATCCCCTTGATTCCAATATGCCCCCAGATAACCCCACCGCCTTCATAGGCTATTCCGGGGGAATCCTAAGCCGACTCCATCGACTCCTTGCCGACCCCTCCGCCTTCACAGGTCGCGCTGAGGGAATTGGCCCTCGGACTCCAATGACTCCTCACAGACCTCGCCACCTTCATAGGCTGTAATGGGGGCATCATCCCCTGAATCCAGCTGCTGATTGCCGACCCTGTCGCCTTCACAGGCCATACCGAGGGAATCAGCCCCTCACTTCATCAGATCCTTGTTGAACCCCCCACCTTCATAGGCCGTTCCAGGGGCATCATATCCCTAACTCCAATCAGCTCCTATCCAACCCCTCTTCCTTCCACATGGTGCGCCAAGGGAATCCGCCCCCGACTCAATCAGCTCCTCACCGACCCCGTCACCTTCAGAGGCCACACCGGGGGCATCAGCCCCCTGACTACATAGGATCCTCAACGACCCCACCGACTTTACAGGCCCCAGAGGGGTCATCAACCCCTCAACTCTAATCAACTCTTGGACGTACCAGCCATCTTCACAGGCTATGCCAGGGGCATCATCCCCCAACTCCAATCATCTCCTCACTAACCCCACTTCCTTTATAAGCTGTGCCATAAGAATCAGCCTTCCGACTCCATCGACTCCTCTACAACCCTACTTCCTTCACATGCCACATCAGGGGCATCATACCCCTGACTCTATCGGCGCCCCTCCGACTCCGAAGCCTTCACAGGTCGCGTAGGGGGCCTCCGACCCTAACTTCGTCACCTTATCACCGACACTACTGCCTTTACAAGCTATGTTGGGGGAATCAGCCCCCCTAAATCCATAAACTTATCACTGACCCCACCACATTCATAGGATTCACTAGGGGTATCATCCCTGCGAGTCCAATCGGCTCCTTGCCGACCCAGCCGCCTTCACAGGCTGCACCGGGGCTTCCGCCTCCGACTCCATTGGATCCTCGCCCACCATGCTGCCTTCAAAGGCTACACCGGGGGAATCAACCCCCTTAGATTCCATCATCTCCTCACCAACCCTACCGTCTTCAGAGGGGGCGCTGGGGGCATCATCCCTCAAATACATCAGATCCTCACTAACCCCGCCATATTTACAGGCTGTGTTGGGGGAATCCTCCCCCGACTCTATCAACTAGTTGTCGACCATGCCGCTTTCATTGGCCGCACTAGGGGAATGATCCCCCCGAATCCATTGGCTCTTCACTGAACCAGCCGCCTTCACATGCCGTGTCAGAGAAATAGTGCCATTGACTCTAATTAGCTCTTCATCGACCCCACCTACTTCCCAAGTCATGCCCGAGGCATCCTACCCCAACTCCATCGGCTCCTCACTGACCCTGCAACCTTCACAGGCCTCACCAGGGGAATCATCCCCCGACTCCATATGCTCCATGCCAACCTCGCCGCCTTCATAGGCCACTCTAGGGGTATCATCCCCCAAACTCCAATTGGCCCCTTTCCGACCCCAATACCTTCTCTGGCAGCGTTGGGGGCATCAACCCCCCAACTCCATCGGCTCCTCGCCGACCCCGCCACCTTCACAGGGCGTGCTAGGGGAATTTACCTCTGAATCCAATGGCTCCTCTCTGACCCCAATCCCTTCACAGGCCACACTGGGGGCATCCTCCCTTAACTCCATCGGCTCCTCTCCGACCCCGCCACCTTCACATGTTGGGCTGGGAGCATGAGCCCCCTAACTTCATTAGATCCTCGCCGACCCCGCTACCTTGATAGGCTATTCTAGGGAAATATACCCCCAACTCCATCGACTCATCACAAACCCCGTCTCCTTCAAAGGTTGTGCGAGGGGCATCAGCCCCCCGACTCCAATCAGATCCTCACCAACCCTTCCGCCTTTACAGGCCGTTCCTGGGGAATCCGCCCACGACTCCATCAGCTCCTCCCTGACCCCACCACCTTCACATGCCGTGCTGGCGGCATCATCCCCCTGACTCCATCGACTCCTTGCCGACCCCTTCATATTCACAGGCCGCACCGAGGGAATCAGCCTCTTGACTACATCAGATCCTGGCCGAACCTTCATAGGCTGCACCCGGGGCATCACCCCAGACTCTAATCAGCTCCTCGCTGATCCCAATGCCTTCAAAGGCCACACTGAGGTCATCATCCCCTAAATCAAATCAGCTCCTCGCTGACCCCGCCACCTTCACAGACCGCGCAAGGGGAATCATCCCCCGGCTCCATCATCTCCTCGCCGAATCCACCTCCTTCACATGCCACATTGGGGGCATCAGACCCCCGACTCCATTGAATCCTCACCGAACCTGCCTCTATCATCTCCTCACTGACCCCACTGCCTTCACAGGCCACACTGGGGGCATCAACCCCTGACTCCATTGGCTCCTCTCTGACCCCACCGCCTTCACAGGCTGCACCCGGGGTATCTGCCCCCTGAATCCATCAGATCCTCGCTGACCCTACCGCCTTTACAGGTTGCACTGAGGGCATCAGCTCCTGACTCCAATCAGCTACTCACCAACCCTATCACCTTCACAAGCCACATTGGGGAAATTAGCCCCTGAATCCATCAACTCCTCACCGACCTCGTGGCCTTCACAGGCCACACCGAGGGCGTTATTCCTTGACTCCAACCAGCTCCTCGCCGACCCAGCCACCTTTATAGGCCGAACTGGGGGAATCAACCCCTGACTCCATTAAATTACCTTGAAGTCTGCCTCCCTCATAGTTCGCATACGAGGAAACCACCCCCAATCCAATGGCGCATCTCCAACAGCACCAGAAGCCAATGTGGAGGTCCTTCCTATATTGCTATCATCAAGCACAAGAGTCCCCCCCATCACCATCATCAGCCACTATGGAGGTCCTCCCCACACCGATACTATTCAGGCACGTGATTCCTACCCATTTCCATCATCAACCACTATGGAGGTCCTCCATGCACCCCTACTATTCAGGTACGGGAGTCCTCCCAGTCGCTATCATCAGCCACTACCGAGGTCCTCCCCGTACCACTTCTATTCTGGCATGGGAGTCCTCCCCATTGCCATCATCATCCACTATGGAGGTCCTCCTCACACCACTACTATTTAGTTATGGGAGTCCTCCCCATCTCCATCATCATCCACTACAAAGGTCCTCCCCGTACTGCTACTATTCACACTTAAGAGTCCCCACCCCATTGCTATCATCAGCTACTATGGAGGTCCTCCCCACACCGCTACTATTCATGCATAGGAGTCCACCACGTTGCCATCATCAACCAATGTATAGGAACTCCCCAAATTGATATTCATGCACGGGAGTCCTCCCTGTCTCCGAGATCAACCAGCATAGAGGTCCTCCCCATGCATCTAACCTCCCCGTGGAAAATCAATGCCTTTCTATGAAGAACCAATACTGAGCATAGTTCTATCATATCCCTACTCATATTGCTCTGCATTATGAGATGGATTTCCAAGCTTCCACACCTTCAGGGATTCATGGCCCCATCGTACCGATGCTCCAGGCTTCCAAGCCTTCTGAGCTCCATCACCCCGTCGTACTGACACTCTATACTTACATGCCTTATGGGCTCCCTCACCTCATCATATCAACTCTATAGGCTTCCAGGCCTTATGGGCTCCCTCACCCCGTCATATCGACACTCTAGGATTCCATGCCTTCTAGGCTCCATCGCCCCATCGTAATGACATTCCATTCTTCCACGCCCTCCGTACTCCATCACACCATCGTACCAATGCTCCAGGATTCTACACCTTTTGGGCTCTATTTCCCCATCATACTGACACTCCAGCCTTCCACACCTTCTCGTCTCCATCGACCCGTCGTATCGATGCTCCAGCCTTCCATGCATTTGGGGATCCATCGCCCCATCGCACCGACCCTTCATACTTCCATGCCTTCTGGGCTCCTTCGTCCCATTGTATTGACCCTCCAAGATTTCAAACCTTTTGAGCTCCATTTCCCCATCATACTAATTCTCTTGGATTCCACACCTTCTGGGCTCTATCACCCCATCATACCGAAGCTCCAGGATTCCACACCTTCCTGGATCTGTCTCCCTATTTCACCAACGTTCCATGCTTCCACACCTTCCGGGCTCCATCGCCCCATCATACCGACCCTCTAGGATTCCATGACTTTGATGCTCCATCACCCCATCACACTGACACTCCAGGGTTCCATGCCTTTCGGGATCCATCGCCTTGTCATACCAATGCACCAGGATTCCACACCTTTTGGGATATATCACCCCATCTTAGTAACTCTCCAGGCTTCCACGCCTTCTGATATCCATCCTCCTATCGTATTGATGCTCTAGGATTCCATGCCATCTAGGATCTAAGGTCCCATCATACCACGTCCCAGTTTCACGACGTTAAAATGCATAACAACCATCATCTTGGTCACATGAGGTTAAACTGTGGGACAACATCTTGGTCACATGATGTTAAAAGGTACAACATTCGGCTCAAATCTACGTGACCTAAAACTACAACAACCATGGTCAAAATTACATGACCTAAAACTAAAGCAACCATGGTCAAAGTTATGTGAACTTAAACACCTACCATAATTATTCCTAGATACATGATGTTAAACTATGCACTAGGTCATAACTCTATGACCTTAAAATAAGAACCTTTGGTCCAAGAAATATGACCTTAAACTATTGGAAACACATGAGTCTATTACTATGAGTCCATCAAAATCTTCCCACTGACATTTTCTGATGCACTGTGGTGTAGAACACAGAGTGTTGGAATCCAAATAGACATAATCCCAATCCATATCCATTCTTCATAGAGTCCCTTTATTTGGATCCATGCCTTATTTTAAGTTTGAAGGGACACCCGAATGGATTGGTCTCTTGCCACATTGGCTCACCTACCATCCTGGGCCAATTCCCCAGAAGACTTTAGAGGAAATTTTGTGACAAGTCCTGTGTTTTGAACATGGTCAGTGGTCGACCCTCATTTTCTTATCCTCATTCCAGGTAAGACGATATTGATGTTGTGTTTCGAACATAGTCAAATGTTATCCTCCATCATTACACCACCACCATTGTGATCCAGACATTAGATGCCATGATTCACCCTTTTGGTTCATCACTATATGTTTAGGTGGAACTATAACACCCTTGGTGTTACCCTTCCGTGCATCTTTACACATTGAGTGAGCGGGCCAGTACCACTAGAATATTACCTGTCTGAAATCTCCATTCCCCTTTCTGTGTGTGTACATGTGTTAGGAAAATACCATCATTACTCCTTGTTTCCCACACCGAGCATGACTCACGTGGCTTCATAGTCTTGGTAGTATGTGTACTAATATAGTTGAGAGACACATGAATTATCATCCTACATAATGTTAAAATGTTCATATTAATCTATCATGACGTTAAACCGCATTATTGTCTCGCATGACATTAAAATGCATTATCGTACGACATGACTTTAAAATGATCATCTTCATCCAACATGGCGTTAAACTTCATTATCATTTGCAATGACTTTAAGCTTACCATATTCATCCAGAATGATATTAAACTGCATTATCATACTACATGACTTTAAACTACTCATCTTCATCCAGCATAATGTTAAACTACATTATTTTCCAACATGACATTAAACTGCTCATCTTCATCCAGCATGACATTAAACTGCATTATCATCTGGCATGCCTCTTTAAACATCCCATCTTCATCCAGCATGAAATTAAAATTCATTATCATCCTGAATGAATTTAAACTGCCGATCTTCTTCCAGCAAAATGTTAAACTACATTATCGTCTGATATGACTTTAAACTGCACATCTTTTTCCAACATGATGTTAAACTGCATTATCATCTTGCATGACTTTAAACTGCCCATCTTCAACTTTCATGATGTTAAACTTCTCATTATCGTCTAACATTATGTTAAACTGCATTATCATCCTGCATGAATTTAAACTGATTATCTTTGTCCAGCATGATGTTAAACTGCATTATCATTCTTCATGACTTTAAACTGCTCATATTCATCCAACATGACGTTAAACTACTCATCTTCACCCAAGATGACGTTAAACTGCATTATCACCCCACATGACTTTAAACTGCTCATCTTTGTCCAACATGACGTTAAACTACATTATCGGACTTCATGATGTTAAACTACATTACAATACAACATGAATTTAAACTATCCCATCCTCCCCGCATGATGTTAAACTGTGTGATTCATCTGGGATTAAGGACGTAAAACTACTCAACACTCGTCCTGTATGATGATAAACTACAAACTAGATGGTATTTTTTGTATGTGGACCAGCCTCAAGTCCCTCGACCTTTTATCCCCCCTCACCCATGTTCTCACTTATTATTGTGCAGTGTGGTATGGACTCTATGTCATTGTTCACATCAGGCTATTTTTTCCATGCCAAACACATCCCATTGAGACTCCCCTCCTTCATCCATCGTCCTTGCCACAAGATGTTAAACTACAAGGGTACCACCATGCTTTATGTGTCCCATAATCTTTAAAATATTATAGTACCCCTGAACGGTATGGATTCTAGGCCTCAAGGATCTCCTACTATCTTAGTCCAATGTCCTCAAGGATCTTGAATGATAATTTTACACAAGTCCCGCATTACAAATATGGTTAGCAGTCGATGCTCAATTGCTTGTTCTTATTCCAGGTCACATGATACAAATACTGTTTTAAAAAAGTGGTCAACAATTATCCTCAATCATTTTTGTTATTCTACGGTCTCCCAAATGACAGGCACAGTGATTCATCCTTTTCACCCATTTGTCCAATGCACATGACATTAAATTAGGAATCTACTGTCTGAGCTCTATGACCATAAACTAAGATCTACCACATCTTTGTCGCATGACATTAAACTTCATGACATCTTGAGAACTATGTACGACTTGATCCCCATCCTCATGGGATACATAGTAATTCTCAGCAATTTCATTTTCCGGTCTAGCCTGGGTTCATCTATTCTTTCTCTTGGGTACTTAGTCTTAGTTCTTTCTAGGAATTATGAATGGTGTGGCATATGTGGGATTATTCCCTCATTCACATCAGGTTATTCTCCCCACCATACACATTACTCTATGAGATCCCCTTTAGGTTCTAGTGTCTCATACCTCATCCTTGTCACATGACATTATACTTTATGACATCTTCCAGAACTGTGTATTCCTTGATTCCCATCCTATTGGGATTCGTAGGAACACCTATGCATTTCGCCTTTAGGTCCAGCCCCAGGCATCTGAAATCCTACCCTCTTTCCGGCCCCTTGGCCCGAACTTTGTTGGAATCATGTGGTGGGTGAGGACCTTTTGGGTCCTCATTCATGTCATGTTTATGATAACCATGCCATGTATTTTCCTTTGGGGATCTTCCTTAAATCCTCCCAATGTCCCTGTATGAATCTTTCCAGAACTACGTATGGTTTGATTCCCATTCTCTTGGGATACATAGGAGAACCCATAAAATTCATCTTGGGCCCAACCTAAATTCCACCTTTGGTCCCCTAACCTAAGGTTTCTCCAGAGATCACATGGTATAGCATGGGATTATGTCCTCATTCATGACGGGTTTTTCAACAACCTCACCATGTGTCTCCCTTATCTCTTCCCAACCTGGTCTGAGTTATATGACCATAAATGAAGATATTTCTACGAGAAATACGTATGGATTGATTACCAAACTCATGGGATAAGTAGGAACACCTGGACATTCTATCTCTATGTCCAGCCCTAGGAATGTGTCACAAGATGGTTGGCCTATTTGGTCCTCACCTACGTCAGGTTTTGATACTTTACCACCCCACACACATTCCATTAAACCAATTCACCTCTAATGGTCCACTCTATAACCTTAAACTAGGAGTTCCCCAAGACCCTTGTCTTTTCAAAGGTATTCAACTCCCTCTATCTGACACGTCTCATTGGCATACCCAAATGCAGTGTGGCGTATGGCCCAAAGTGTTGGATTCCACTTAATCATTCCCACATTTCATGTCCACGCTTTACAATCCCTTTATTTGGATCTCCATCCTATTCCATGAATGAAGGGACCCCCTTTATGGCCTGGTCTCATGCCACATTGGCTTACCTACCTTCTTGGGCCAACGCCCTAGAAGACCTTAGACAACATTTTGCGACGAGTCCCATGTTTCGAACATGATCAGCGGTTGACCATCAGTTTGCTGTCCCCATGCTAGGATAATGTGAAATGGATTCCATGTTTTGAACATGGCGAACAGTTATCCTCCATTTTCACACCACCATTATTGCAATCCAGATCTTGGGAACCATTATTCACATCTTTCCACTCCCTTATGTTTAAGTGGAATTCTAAAACACTCTGTTTTACCCCTCCACACATCTATGTGGGTTGAGTAGGAAGGTCAGTAATATTGGGATGTCGTTAACCTAACATTCCATTTCACCTAATGTGTGCCTCCCTATACCAAGAAAATTCCACCGCTACTCCTTGTTTCCCACATCGAGCATGAATCACGTGGGCTTAGTTGTTTTGGTAGGAAGTGTACTGGTGAAACTGAACCAAACATGCCTTCCGTCCCACATGACGTTAAACTTAACCCTTAGAACTATGTGTGGATTGATTCCCATACTCATGGGATACATTATAATGCCCATACAACTCGTATTGGGCCCAGACATTTCATGTTTTGTCCCTCGACCTAAGGATTCTCTCGGGAGCACGTGATGTGACTAATTTGGCCCTCATCCACGTCAGATTTATAATAGTCGCACCATGTACTCCCCCCTTTTGGATATCCTCTTTCAATCTCCATCATACCGTATGATGATAAACTATACAGGTCCTACAGAACTACGTATGGCTTGATTCCCATCTTTATGGGATACTTAGGAATGCCCGAGCACTTTCCCTCAGGTCCATCCCCAAGTTAGGCCACCTTTGATCCTTGGTCTAAATAATCCCACTAGGAACACATGTGGTGTAGTGGGGACCTCTCTGGTCCTTATTCATGCCATGTTATATACCACACCACACATTTCCTTTCTGGGTAACCATGTCCTCAACACATGACTTTAAAATACAGACCTACCCTAAAAAAGTTTAGGATGCCCCATGATAATTATAGGATGCATCGTCTTCATTTCCAGAGAGGATTTTTCCTCACCAGCGTGGGTCTTTAGCCACTCTATGCTCAAGAACTAAATTTGGTTTTATTTTAATCCTTATGAGATACGTAGAGACACCCATGCATTTTTCCTTGGGCCCAATGTGATGACCCTGACTCTCTTGGTTCTTCCCTTTGCCAAAATCCGGGTCCTAAAGGAGTGGCGTCTCGGAGAGACCGATCGGCGATCGGTGAGACCGATCGGCGTCACCCGGCCTTGTCAAGTTGTTCCCAGTAGCGATCCTTTGCGCAAATAAGGTTTTAAACTCTATTCTGACTTGTTAAACCTATTTTAAGGACCCATAACGTGCTTAAGAGTTTTAATTAAATACTTATTCAATTCATGATTAGACTTAAACTACCTGACCCCTTTTTGTGACGAGTGGAGCCACGTGGTCAACCCACAACCCCCGCACCTTACGCGGTTTCGCGTTTTCACCCCAACCGTCACCGGCTCTTATAAACCAAGGGTTAGCCGTGGTTTCTCTTTTCCTGGATCGTGGATTTTCACAAACAGCTTCTGGTGCATCGGGAGCGCCGCATCGTTATTCGTAAAGTTCCGCGCCCGGCCTTAGCGTCGATCGTCGATCAAGCAAGTAGGGAATTTCTCTTTTGACTCTCTCTTTTGTGTATCATGCGGGGTGGGCGTGCTTTTGTTCTGTAGAACTGGTTGGACCGAACTTAATGAAGACAATGAACGAATTCAATAAAGAAAGTGAGGGGGGGGGGATGTTTTTGTTGATGTTGTCTTATATTTGTTTTGATGTTGTTTCTTCTGTGGCCATCTTGTTGAGTTGTGCTGGCTTATGCCTTCTGAAAATCGAGGCCGTTGGTGGTCGTTGTTTTTGCACTAATGAACCCTGTTGATGTTTTGAATGGCCTGTTTGTGGTTGTAAGCTCCTGATGTGAAAAGTGAATTGGTTAATCACGTATTTTCGGCTGAAATAAATGAAAGCACCAGGATCAACCCTTCTGTGATGACTCTCGGTTAGAGCATGCAGAATTTGAATCGTGGAGTGTGTTAAGTCGTTTAAATCTGAAAATACCAGCAAGGCCATGCTTGTGTTGGTGGTGGTAGTTGGTTGTTTCGTTTCAGGCCGATGGATGGAGATGTGAGAGGGGATGGGATCCACTGTTCTTTTATACACTCGGTGTTTTTGAGTTTTAAGGCCCGGTGGATACTTGTTCATATCACAAATTGGGGTGGGATCCTCTGTTGTTGAGAACCGGGTGTGGGAGTTATGGTTGTTGTTTGATTGTTTACTTTTCTGGACTTGTGTCGATGCTTTCTAGTTGCCCAGTAGTGCTTAAACTTAAACATTATTACTAAGAATGAAACAAGAATGGGATAATGGGTTTTGTTGGCGAGAGTCATGACTTGTGACTCAGATATAGTGGTGTTATGTTCTGTGGGCCGGTTAGAAAAACCTAGACTTGGGTGAGTTCTTGTTACCTATATCTATACTTTTAGTTTTTTGTTTCTTATTCGCGCCCCACCCAAGTTGAGCACTCAGTGCTGAACACCCCCATTTCATGGGGGAGGGTGTTTTTCCCAACACTATTCTTAGTGGCTGGTTATTAGCTCCTTTTTCTGCTCCCTTTCCCGGATAGCCCAAGTATCTTCGGGCAGGCTGTGATGGCCTGAGGTCCATTATTAGCCCAAGAACCTTCGGGCAGGGTAGTGTGGTGGTTGGCCAGGTGTGTGCGGCAGGTGGTTTCCCAAGCGTCTTAGGGATGAGGCCCAGGTGTCTTCAGGCGTGGTGGTGGTTTTTCTGGCCTAGGTGTTTGCAGGCATGGTTACATATGATGGTTGTGGCCCAGGTGTGTGCGGGCGGGATTCAGCAGTGGGACTACGTGCGGTTGAGGCCCAGGTGTGTGCGGGCGGGATTTCGACAGTGGGACTGCCTGTGGTTGTGGCCGAGGTGTGTGCGGGTGGGTGTGGCAGTGGGACTGCGGTGAGAATGGCCGGATTGGTCCGATGCGTAAGATGTCTCAATAACCAGTGGGAAAGTGGCACGGGGTACCCAAACATCGATGTTCTCTGATTATATATATTACTTGACTTGTGTTATTTAGGGAGCGTTCCTTGGAGAGGCCTGGGGTGGATAGTTTACCTTGATAGGTGTTTGGTTTACTCTTTTCTCACGGGACTTTGGTACGTTCCCCCACTTGTGCATGAGAGTCTTTGGTTTTCCCTACTGAGTGTACTTGTATGCTCACCCTACGTATATAAAACTGCTTTCAGGTTTCCATGAGGACTTCGGGGACCAAGCGGGACTATACTAGCTCGGACCCTCGGGGCAGTTGCAGTTGCTATTTTTCTTTCTTTGGTACTTGCCTTTGTAGTCACCTTATGTACTTTGTGGTTTTTACTTTTGAAACATGCATGTGGGAATGGTTTACTTTTTGGTTTTACCTTTCTTTTATCTTGGTGTTGTTGGGTTTCATCATCTTATCTCCTGATCCTATAAAACAAAAAAAAGGGAAATGCCTTCCATTTGTGATAAGTTTCTATACCCTTTGTGCTAGTCGCCACTCCGGGACCTATTGAAGGCGGGTCTCGGGGGTCATTATCTCTCCTTCAAATTAAAGAAGGAAGGGCTTGGAAATCTGCTGACCCTTCCCTCCTTTTGGTGAAGGTGGGTCGTGACAGAATGGTATCAAAGGCGATGGTTGATAAATAGGATGGAGTCTGAAGTTAGGCATAGTGAGGATTGCATGGGATGGTAAGGCAACAGTGTTGGGTGACCTTGGCGCATGAATTAGGCCAGGGAAGACCGGCTAGGACACGAGATTTTAGGGCCCCCCGTGATCCGATGCAAGGACTCTGGACCTACCAAATGACCAAGTGAGGCCACACTGATTTCAGGGTAGAGACCCTAGGAAAGGTACATGCATCATAATGACTTGTGTTCTTGTGTCTCTGGGATGTCTTGGGAATTAAGAATAAATTAAATTTTTCAGAAGTTTTAAGAACGATATTCTGCACTACTTGGGCTTAGGCATTCCTTGTTTACCTTGCAGCTATGGAACCTGGAAGGTGACCACGTGTGGTACAGGCGATCGAGGCCCCGGAGACTACTTTGGCCGATCGGTAGAGAGCTGACCGAGAGGAAGAGGATGACCAGTGGAAGAAGACTCTTCGAGCCTTCCAGCGACCAGCCCTCGAGAAGTATGAGGGAAGCACCTCTGATATGAAGACGGAAGGCTGGCTAGAGGATCTAGTTATGGCCTTCGGCCTGATTTGGGCCCCGACCGAGTACTGGGTTCCTCTGGCCGTCAGCCAGATGTGGGGAGCGGCGCGTCAGTGGTGGACGCTTTACCTGGGGGAGAGGAGGGAGTCTGAGGTGGCTTGGGTGGACTTCGAGAGGGAGTTCCGGGCGGAGTTCCTCTCCTCGACGATGAAGGCAGAAAAGAGGCAGGAACTACTCTCCCTCCAGCAGGGGAGTATGTCCGTGAGGGATCTAGGGATCAAGTTCATGGACCCCCTACGTTTTGCTCCGGACCTCTTTCCCGACGAGGAGTCTCGGGCAAGACGTCTAGAGGAGGCACTCCGACCATCCCTCCAGTATGCTGTCACCCCCTTTATCCTGCCGACGTACTTGGAGGTCCAGAAGAAGGCCGAAGTGGTGGAGAGGATGCATGATCTAGGAGGAGTGTCGTGAGAGGGGATCCAGCTGGGACCATCGAAGGGGAAGGCCGTCAGCACCAGGCCTCCAGCGTCAGGACCCTCTAGGTTTCGACCCGCAGGGAGCAGGCCACAGCAGTTTCAGTTTCGATCCCCCGGCCCTCGCCCTTTTTCTACGGGCCCGGGACCGCGGTGCTTCTTCTGTGGGAGCCCTGGGCATCTCCGGAGTCAGTGCCTAGACTGGGTGCAGTACAGTAGTGGCAGTCAGCCCCAGTGCCCGCCCCAGCAGTAGCTTCTAGCCATACCTTTCCAGCAGCAGCAGCAGGGACAGCGAGCTCCCACTCCTCCGAGGGCAGATGTAGGAGGAGGCCGACCTCAGGGCGCTCCATAGGGACCTCGACCAGGGCGTGGTCAGGGAGGTGGCCAACAGCTGAGGGGTAGGGGAGCTGGGCGTGAACAGTTAAACGCCGTAGAGGCAGCAGTTCCAGCAGGGCCAGAGGTTGTTCAAGGTACGATCAGTCTGTTTAACACTCTTGCTTATGCCTTGTTCGATACCGGAGCTTCGCACTCCTTTGTTGCACCCAGCCTAGCCCGTGCCCTGGGTTTAGATGCGGAGATACTTCCAGTGACCCTAGTGTTGAGCACACCAGTCGGAGGTCAGACCAACTTGTTGTTTGTTTGTCGGGGATACAGACTGATGATAGGGCCACATCAGTCGGTTAGGGATCTTCTTCTGCTACAGATTCAGCCATACGATGTCATCCTAGGCATTGACTGGCTATTTTCTGTGTGTGCCTTCATCGACTGTTTCCGAAAGAGGGTGGTGTTCTCGGACTTGAACGGCCGGCGTGTTACCTTCACCGGCGAGCGGAGTAGTCCGAAGGGAAACGGGGGAGAGGAACCTCTCCTCTCCTTGTTGACCAAACTGACAGTGGAATCAGTTGATGCTGAAATGGTGGAAGTGCCAGAGATCGTCCATGAGTTTATGGACATATTTCCCGAGGAGGTGACAAATCTACCCCCTCGAAGTGATATCGAGTTTGGGATAGAACTTCATCCTGGCGCTCGTCCAGTCTCGATGGCCCCTTACTGGATGGCACCTTCGGAGCTTCGGGAGTTGCGGATACAGATTGACGATCTGATGAAGAGGGGTTATGTTCATCCGATTGCGTCACCATGGGGTGCTCTGGTCTTGTTTTCAAGGAAGGAAGATGGTGGTCTTAGGTTGTGCATAGACTACAGGAGGCTGAATCAGGTGACGGTTAAGAATCGCTACCCTCTTCCAAGGATAGATGATCTTTTCGACCAGCTGAAAGGGGCGGGATGGTTCTCAAAGATCGACCTGTGGTCTGGGTACCACCAGTTGAGGGTGAAAGAGAGGGACATCCCGAAGACAGCGTTCAGGTGCAGGTATGGACACTTCGAGTTCGTAGTCATGCCCTTCGGTGTTACGAACGCCCCGGCTGTGTTCATGGGGCTTATGAACTCCATCTTCCGGGAGTACCTAGATCGGTTCGTGGTTGTGTTCATCGACGACATCCTGGTCTACTGTAGATCAGAGGAGGACCATGCAGAGCACTTGAGGACAGTTTTGGAGGTCCTCCGACAGCACCAGATCTATGGGAAGTTGTCAAAATGAAAGTTCTGGACACGAGAAGTACACTTCCTCGGGCACGTGGTGTCTGAGCAGGGGGTAGCGGTCGACCCATCAAAGGTTGAGGCAGTTGTTTCTTGGGCAGCACCCAAGAACGTGGCAGAAGTCCAAAGTTTCCTCAGACTGGCGGGTTACTACCGGAGATTCGTACCAAACTTCTCCCGATTAGCAGCCCCTTTGACGGCTCTGACCAAGAAGGACCAGGCTTTCGTATGGAGTGAGCAGTGACAGTCAGCCTTCAGCTATCTGAAGGATAAGTTGGTCAGTGCCCTAGTGCTGAGATTACCAGAAGAAGGGGCGGCTTATGAGGTGTTCTGTGATGCTTCAGGACAAGGCCTGGGGTGCGTGTTGATGCAGCGACAAGGGGTGATCTCTTACGGGTCCAGCCAGCTGCGTTCCCATGAGCGTAATTACGCCACCCACAACCTGGAGCTTGTAGCAGTCGTTTTTGCGCTAAAGTTATGACGGAACTACCTCATCGGGGAACGCTTTGTGGTCTTCACAGACCACAAAAGCTTGAGGTATATCTTCTCCCAGCGGGACTTAAACTTGCGACAGTGAAGATGGGTGGAGTTCCTCCAGGATTACGACTTTGAGATCTCTTATACTGAGGGAAAGGGAAATGTGGTGGCCGATGCCTTGAGAAGGAGGACGCAGAAGGATGCGGTCCGAGAGTCCGCAAACGCCTGGAAGGCAATGGAGGAGTTGGCTGCCTTACACCTGGATGCAAAAATGGATAGCGGCAGAGGCTGCCTATATCAGATGACAGTGCAGTCATCCCTGTTTCAGCAAGTGGAGGAGTCTTCGTGGGGAGACCTAGAGTGTGAAGTGATGCATGACCGAGTTGACCAAGGCAATACTCCATAAGGATGGAAAGAGGATGGTCGGAACCGAATGCTTTTCCAGAAAAGGTTGTTTGTTCCGGAGGCGATGCGCGACAAGGTTCTCAGTGAGTTCCACAACTCACCCCTAGCGGTACACCCGGGAGTTTCCAATATGTACCAGGGTTTGAAGAGGCAGTTTTGGTGGCCCGGAGTTAAGCGAGCGGTGGCAGAGTTTGTGGCCAAGTGCTTAGTGTGTCAGCAAGTGAAGGCTGAACACCGAGTTCCAGGCAGCCTACTGCGGCCTCTAGATGTCCCCGAGTGGAAGTGGGATGACATCTCGATGGATTTCGTCACGGGAATACCCAAGGCCCGAGGAGGATACGACGCCATCTAGGTGGTAGTGGACAGGTTGACGAAATCGGCTCACTTTCTGGCGATCAGGGAGTCGAGTGCTGTGGATGCTTTGGCGTGAAAGTACGTGGATGAGGTGGTGCGGTTGCATGGAGTTCCGAGGTCTATAGTCTTGGATAGGGATGAACGGTTTACCTCGCGAGTCTGGAGAGGATTACAGCATGCGTTTGGCACCCAGTTATGCCTTAGCACTGCTTTCCATCCCCAGACAGATGGACAAACAGAGCGCACCATCCATACCTTGGAGGATATGCTACGAGCATGTGTTCTGGACTCAGGAGGATCATGGGTGCAACACTTGCCTCTGGTAGAGTTTTCCTACAATAATAGATACCACTCTACCATTGGCATGGCCCCGTTTGAAGCTTTGTACGGGAGGCCATGCCGTTCACCTGTGTGTTGGACCGAAGTAGGAGATGCAGGCATCCTTGGTCCGGAGGTGGTGCAGGACACGACATAGAAGGTTCAGTTCATACGGGAAAGGATGAAGGTGGCCCAGGACCGACAGAAGTCGTATGCTAATACCAGGAGGAGGCCCTTGGAGTTTGAGGTTGGGGACCATGTGTTCTTAAAGGTCTCCCCCCGGCGTGGGCAGTGGAGGTTCGGCAAAGGGAGTAAACTTTCTCCCAGATTCATCGGACCCTTCCAAGTGTTGCGGCGGGTCGGCGAAGTGGCTTACCAGCTAGCATTGCCACCGCCGCTACTAAGGATACATGATGTCTTTCATGTATCCTAGCTACGTCAGTATCTGCATGACGATTCACACGTCCTTTATTGGGGCGAGCTGGACGTCGAGGAAGACATGAACTTTGTGGAGAGACCAGTGGTGATCGAGGATCGCAAAGAAAAGGTGCTTCGTGGGCGAACCATCCCCCTGGTTCGTGTGTTGTGGAGACATGGTGGGATTGAGGAGAGTACATGGGAGAGGGAAGCACAGATGCGTACCTAGTACCCGGAGTTGTTTTGAGTTTTGTTCCTTGTTGTACCTGTTGTGGTAGAACATTTTGTCTTTTGGCTATGAAATGTGATGGTTTTCTTTCCTCTGTTTGTGTGTAAAAAGCCCCGGCTATGGGAAGGAGAGAACCCGACCCCTAATCAAGATGCATTAAGGTGGATGCGATTAAACCCGTGCAGGAGAGTCAGTGCCGCCCAAAGCGGATAATATCTTGACATGGGGAGGAGACTCCCCAACCCACATGCCCGGGCAGTTTGGCATGGTATGTTTCTTGGTTCGTGACAGGAAGTGTTCTTAGTTAACGATGAGGTTCACTCTTGAGAGGTATCTTTCGGGGTGGTTGTTCGGACCCGCCCTTCCCTTATGGGTTGTTTAAATTGTCGAGGACGAGAATAGTTTGAGAGGTATCTGATGTGATGACCCAGACTCTCTTGGTTCTTCCCTTTGCCAAAATCCGGGTCCTAAAGGAGTGGTGTCTCGGAGAGACCGATCGGTGAGACCAATCGGCGAGACCGATCGGAGAGACCGATCGGCGTCACCCGGCCTTGTCAAGTTGTTCCTAGTAGCGCTCCTTTGCGCAAATAAGGTTTTAAACCCTATTCTGACTTGTTAAACCTGTTTTAAGGACCCGTAACATTCTTAAGAGTTTTAATTAAATACTTATTCAATTCATGAGTCGGCTTAAACTACCCGACCCCTTTTTGTGACGAGTGGAGCCGCGTGGTCAACCCACGACCCCCGCACCTTACGCGGTTTCGCCTTTTCACCCCAACCGTCCCCGGATCTTATAAACCAAGGGTTATCCATGGTTTCTCTTTTCCTGGATTGTGGCTTTTCACAAACAGCTTCTGGTGCATCGGGAGTGCCGCATCATTATCCATAAAGTTCCGCGCCCGACCTAAGCGTCGATCGTCGATCAAGAAAGTAGGGAATTTCTCCGTCGACTCTCTCTTTTGTGTATCATGCAGGGTGGGCGTGATTTTTTTTCTATAGAACTGGTTGGACCAAACTTAATGAAGATAATGAACGAATTCAATAAAGAAAGTGAGGGGGGGACTGTGTTTGTTGATGCTGTCTTATATTTGTTTTGATGTTGTTTCTTCTGTGGACATCTTGTTGAGTTGTGCTGGCTTATGCCTTCTGAAAATCAAGGCCGTTGGTGGTCGTTGTTTGTGCACTAATGAACCCTGCTGATGTTTTGAATGGCCTGTTTGTGGTTGTAAGCTCCTGCTGTGAAAAGTGAATTGGTTAATCACGTATTTTCGGCTGAAATAATTGAAAGCACCAGGATCAACCCTTCTGTGATGACTCCCGGTTAGAGCATGCAGAATTTGAATCGTGGAGTGTGTTAAGTCGTTTAAATATGAAAATACCGGCAAGGCCATGCTTGTGTTGGTGGTGGTAGTTGGTTGTTTCCTTTCAGGCCGATGGATGGAGATGTGAGAAGGGATGGGATCCTCTGTTCTTTTATACACTCGGTGGTTGTGAGTTTTAAGGCCCAGTGGATACTTGTTCATATCACAAATTGGGGTGGGATCCTCTGTTGTTGAGAACCGGGTGTGGGCGTTATGGTTGTTGTTTGATTGTTTACTCTTTTGTACTTGTGTCGATGCTTTTTAGTTGCCCAGTAGTGCTTAAACTTAAACATTATTACTGAGCATGAAACAAGAATGGGACAATGGGTTTTGTTGGCGAGAGTCATGACTTGTGACTCAGATATAGTGGTGTTATGTTCCGTGGGCCGGTTAGAAAAACTTAGACTTAGGTGAGTTCTTGTTACCTATATCTATACTTTTAGTTTTGTGTTTCTTATTCGCGCCCCACCCAAGTTGAGTACTCAGTGCCGAACACCCCCATTTCATGGGGGAGGGTGTTTTTCCCAACACTATTCTTAGTGGCTGGTTATTAGCTCCTTTTCTGCTCCCTTTCCCAGATAGACCAAGTATCATCGGGCAGGTTGTGATGGCCTGAGGTCCATTATTAGCCCAAGAACCTTCGGGCGGGGTAGTGTGGTGGTTGGCCAGGTGTGTACGGTAGGTGGTTTCCCAAGAATCTTCGGGATGAGGCCCATGTGTCTTCGGGCGTGGTGGTGGTTGTTCTGGCCTAGGTGTTTGCAGGCATGGTTACATATGACGGTTGTGGCCCAGGTGTGTGCGGGCGGGATTTCGGCAGTGGGACTGCCTGTGGTTGTGGACCAGGTGTGTGCGGGCGGGTGTGGTAGTGGGACTGCGGTGAGAATGGAGGGATTGGTCCGATGCGTAGGATGTCTCAATAACCAGTGGGAAAGTGGCGTGGGGTACCCAAACATCGATGTGCTATGATTATATATATTACTTGACTTGTGTTATTTGGGGAGTGTGCCTTGGAGAGGCCTGGGGTGGATAGTTTACCTTGATAGGTGTTTGGTTTACTCTTTTCTCACGGGACTTTAGTACGTTCCCCCACTTGTGCACGAGAGTCTTTGGTTTTCCCTACTGAGTGTACTTGTATGCTCACCCTATGTATATAAAACTGCTTTCAAGTTTCTAGGAGGACTTCGGGGACCACGCGGGACTATACTAGCTCGGACCCTCGGGGCAGTTGCAGTTGCTGTTTTTCTTTCTTTGGTACTTGCCTTTGTAGTCACCTTCTGTACTTTGTGGTTTTTACTTTTGAAACATGCATGTGGGAATGGTTTACTTTTGGTTTTACCTTTCTTTTATCTTGGTGTTGTTGGGTTTCATCATCTTATCTCCCGATCCTATAAAACAAAAAATGGGAAATGCCTTCCATTTGTGATAAGTTTCTATACCCTTGGTGCTAGTCGCCACTCCGGGACCTATTGAAGGTGGGTCTCGGGGGTCATTATCTCTCCTTCAACTTAAAGAAGGAAGGGCCTGGCAATCTGCTGACCCTTCCCTCCTTTTGGTGAAGGCGGGTCGTGACACCCAACCCTAGGAAAATTAACTTTCTTGGTTATTTTCCCCTAATCATGGTCCAAACTCTATGACCCTAAAATAATATCCTATAGTCCATGAAACATGACTTTAAACTATTATCCTCGGTCCAGGAAGTATGACCTAAAAACTTTGTGCAACGTCCTAGTCATATGTCATTAAACTATTCCATGCATCGCCCTCACCGTACGATGCTAAACTAAGTGTAAATCATCCTCATTAGCATGATGTAAAACTACAGTCCACTCTAGGTTCTTGACCAAGAGATCCTTTTAGGAAATGATTACAATCCCTGATCTGAATGGTGCACTAAAAAATGTGTTTTCATGATGGTGGTGTAATTTCAAGAGTGTTGGACTCCCTTAGAACAACCCATCACTCAACCCTCCATGCTTTGTGTGACCTTTATTTGTATCCTCGTCCTATTTCACATCTAAATGAACCCCCAAAAATTATGGATGCTCTACCTATGGCTCGCCTACTATCCTGACCCAACGTTCTAGAAGACTATGGATGACAATTTGAGCCAGGCCCTATGTTTTGAACATGGTCAGTGGTCGGCCCTCATTTATTGTCTGCATTTCAGGATAACACAATAGGGATACTGTGTTTCAAACATGGTCAATAGTTATCCTTCATTTTTATGCCATCCCTACAAGTGTTCCGAATTTTAGGTATCATATTTTAAATTATTCATTCCCCTTTATTCGGGGTGATTCTAAAGCCCCTGGTATTACTCCACTAATGTACTAGAGTGCACATTGGAAGAGTCAAGTCGGCTATTCAGAGAGCCCTATTCTCTGACTCTGACCCCTCCCTCATTTAGGACTCTCTTAATGGTGATTGATGTCCCATTCTGATCCCCTCACATCTTATGTTGTTTATCACTCTCATACAGGTGAATGAAATTCTATTATCTATTGTTTCCCACACCGATCATGGATCATGTGAGATTAGAGATTTAGTTGATTGTTTCCTCAATGAGATTGAGATATAGTGGACCCCATGGAAGGAGTTTTCCTTAGTGGTTTTCTCAGAACATAGTCTGCCTTGCCCTCCTAGTCTTCGATGGATCCCATTATCAGGGGGGGGGGGAATTTGTTGGAACCAGAAAACGAATCCACATGATATTCCAAATGCTTCTATACATGATCCAAGAACGTAGCCCATTTTTCAAGATATGATTTGACTGGTTGTAGATCCCAAATAGAGTTATGGACATTCGAAGCTGGGATAGAGAACTAGTTCGTGGAGCCCATTCGTGGAGCTCCCTCCGTAATCATGGAGTAGAGAAAATTGATTGGAGCCTCCGCGAGCATCGTAATGGCCATGATGAAATCCTCTTCAAATCCAAGGAAATTGATTGGATCCACCGTAAGGGCCGCAAAAGGCCAAGATGAAAGCCTCTACGAGTCTAAGGAAATTGATCGGAGCCTCCACGAGCACCCCAATGGCTGTGATAGTAGTCTCCCCATCTATGAGAAACTTTAGGGAACTGCCTCTAGTTTCAGATCACTATTTACATTGTGACATCATTTTCTCTTCATGGCGCACATTTCTTCTTCATGGAGTGCTTCACCAACCTCTAACACCTATAAATAGCTGACTCAACCCCTTCTTAAGGACTGTTATGCCACCCCTTCAGTGACTGATCTCCTATTTTGTGGTGCTACTAAGCACTGTGAAATGATGCCCTCCACGAAGGCCTATTCATTTTGCGATAGAGGGATCCCCATTAGGGTTTCTCAAGTCTCGATGAAGCATTAATCCTTCACAGATCACTCTCCAAATAATGTGCCTTATGCAAAGGTGAGTCCATGATCCGCGAGAACCTTTTCTTCGCAAAGATGCTTTGCGAGGCCCCCAGCTCCATGAATCCCCCTGCTATGTGAGACTTGGAACTCTGTGAGCTCCATGATTTGCGAGACCCCGAGCTCTATGAATCCCCATTATTACTGAGCCCTTAATCTCCGTGAATCCATTTCTTTCGTGAAACCCTATCCTTCACAAAGCCCCTACCTTCGCACCCACTGGTCCATATTGTAAGGAATGAACCCCCACCCCCTCCCCCCACTCAGGATCACTACCGGGCTATGGTCTCGGCCCTCTAGGTTGGCCCCTTCACTACCATCATTGACCCCCATGAAAAATGGAAAGTTGCACCGCAAAATTTTCAGGATGGGTTATATATATTTTACATTACACCCCTTTGCACATCCACCTTCCACCTATGGGATACCATGATTCATGATAATCCTCCACACTCCATGAAATACCTTTAGTCTACATATTACTCTTGGCCCTTTTCACATTTCACAAGTTGAGATTCTCATCTTCAATTCCCTGAGTGCCTTGAGTAAAACTATTCCTCAAGTAACTCATCCAAACCCCATCACCTAAATCCTATGCCAATTTGAACCTGAAATGTCCGCTCTTGGGTAAGTCCCAACACCATGCATTGCTTGGTGCCTTATTCCTAATAGTTCTATCTATATGACTTTAAACTGTAGTACACCCTATATAAAAAACATAGGATGCCTCTTACTCCAAACAAGATATTCCATATGCACCATGCATAAGATACCAACAGTCCAATCTATATGAATTTAAACTGTAGTACCCCCTATATGAAAAATAGAGGATTATACTTACTCTAAATAAGAGATTCCTTATACACCATGTATAAGATTCCAATAGTTTTCTCTACACAGCTTTAAACTGTAGTACACCCTATATGAAAAACATAGGATTCCTCTTGCTATAAGAAAGAGATGCCTTATGCAGCAAGCGTAAGATGCCAACAGTACTCACTACATGACATTAAACTATATCATGCCCTATCATTTAATAATAGGATCCCTCTTATTCCAAATAAGAGATGTCTTATATGAAAATTATAAGATACCTCATTCCATGATTACAATGGGATAATTTCAATAGCGTTGGAATATGTTCAAACATTCCATCACTCCAACTCACGCTTTGTGTTTCCTTCATTCGGATCATCATCTTATTTCATGTCTGAAGGGACCCCCTAATGGCCTAGTTCCATGTCGGTTCATCTCACCTACTATTCTGGGCTAACGCCCCAAATGACTTTGGAGAACACTTCAAGTTTGGCCCCATGTTTAGAATACAGTGAGTGGTTGGCCCTCGTTTTTTGTTTCTAGCTCAGGATAACATGATGTGGATGATGTGATTCGAATATGGTCAACAATTATCTCACTTCTTCATGCTTCCCCCATTGTGTTCCAAATTTTGGGCATGTAATTTACTCTTGTAATCTCCCTTTGTTCAGGCTGACCCCAACGACCTTGGTGTTATCCCGCTTGTGCACTATCACATAGGTGTAGGCCTCAATTATATGCCTCAATTGACTAATGAGTCAGGATTCCCTCATGGCCAGACATGAGGATGACATTATGGGAATATTCTATGCATAAGCCCCATCCATTGTTGCCACTCCTTAGCAGCACTCGAGCAACATCCATACGTGATCCCCATCCACCATTTCCACTCGTTATCGGCACTTGGGTGACTTCCATGCGTAATCCTAATTCACCATCCATTGTGGCCAAAACTTTTCCCCATGATCATCAGGTATATTGTAGCATATTGTTTCTCACATAGAGCATGAATTATGTGAGCTTAGAGTAAATAGTGACCATGACATCCTTTTTGGGACGCCTTAGTGTGTAATCCCCATCCCTCACCCAAACAAAATAAGTATACTTTGATCCTTGCCCCATTCCATGAAAGGTACGTAGGAAGCCTTCTTGAGGTTCAAGCCTATCATCCATCAGTCCCGACCACATCACGTCGATTCACCCTCGTCCCTCATGATGTTAAACTTTATAACCCTTTTCATCTCGCATGACGTTAAACTATATGCTTTCGAACTAAGTGGGTTTTGATTCCTCTCTTCTAGACAGGGTATGTAGGTAGCCTCCCTGAGCTTCAACACCAAACAGTGGTAAACCTATTTTAATTATGTGGTTTTTTATCCTTATATCCTAGACATGGTACGTAGGCAGCCTCCCTGAGGTTCAACCCCTAACCTATTCAAACTACGTGGGTTTTGATCCTTGTCTCCTAGAAAGGGTACATAGAAATCCTCCCTGAAGTTCAACCCCAAACCTATTCGAACTACATGGTTTTTTATCCCTATTCCCTAGATAGGGTATGTAAGAAGCCTCCCTAAGGTTCAAGCCCAAACATATTCAAACTACATGGGTTTTGATCCCTATTCCCTAGACTGGGTAAATAAGAAGCCTCTATGAGGTTCAACCCCAAACCTATTCAAACTAAATGGGTTTTTATCCCTGTCTCCTAGACAAGGTATGTAGGAAGCCTCCCAGAAGTTCAAACAAAAAAATATTCAAACTACATGGGGTTTCATAATTGTCTCCTAGATAGGGTACTTAGAAGGCCTCCCTAAGGTTCAACCCCAAACCTATTCGAACTACATGGGGTTTTATCCTTGTCACCTTAACATGGAATGTAGGAGGCCTCCCTGAGGTTAAACCCCAAACCTATTTCAAATATGTGGGTTTTGATACTTATCTTCTAGACAAGGTTATTAGGAAGACTCCTTGAGGTTCAACCCTAAACCCATTCAAACTACGTGGGTTTTGATCCCTATCTCCTTGACAGGGTACGTAGGAAGCCTCCCTAAGGTTCAACCCCAAACACTAGTAAACCTATTCGAACTACGTGGGTTTTGATAACTGTGTCCTAGATAGGGTATGTAGGAAGCCTCCTTGAGGTTCAACCCCAAACACTGATAAACTTTGGTGTCCCCCTTTTCTGAGACCCACATCCTTGGACTGTCTCTTAATGGCGTCAGACCAACTCTCAGGCCGCTAACCATGGGTAACCCACAACATGTGGTCAGGTCACTGTCCGATGCATACACCCTAATTCCATGTCCCATACTGAACTATGTGGACTTTGATTCCCTACCAAAGGGATACGTAGGAAGTCTCCCTAATGTTCAAGCCTTTCACCCATGTCCCATCCCAGTCTCTCCCTCGATCCTTTTTGTTCTCAGAATGTCATGCGACAACCTAGGGGTTCTACTTCCTCTGAGTCCCATCCATGCATCCATTCTCACAGGCCGCCTCCTTAGGCTTCCCATCGCCCCACCAAACTAGGTGGACTTTGATTCCCTACCATGGGTATACACAGGAATCCTATTATAGGTTCAAGCCCAACACTACCTTCATCTTCACATCGATCCCATCCCATTCCTCTCATCCACTTCATTCAACCATCCAACACCCATCTTTATTCTTACCCGGGGCGCCACATCTTGGTGGGATCATGCCACCCATTTGGGAATATAACTATGCATAATCCCCAACACAATCCATAACCATCCAACCAAGAGTGTCCATCTTGTGATGGGCCACTATCCATGCGTAATCCCTAGCATGTCTCCGGGTTGTTTTCCTCTGGGTACATCCAGATTCATCACCCATTTGAACTATGTGGGTTTTGATCCGTATCTTTCATACATGGTATATAGGAAGCCTCCTTGAGGTTCAATCCTAGCCAATGGTAAACCTTGGTGTTCCCTTTGTTGGGACCCAATCATCCTCTGATCCACCCTTTTTGGTGTCTAGATCAGCAGTCAAAGTGTGATATCTTCCTTTTTTGGGACACACCACCCTGGGTCCACTCTCATTGAGTATTTTGATCCATCCATCCAGTGTACCCATTTATGGGGTACGCATTCTTTGATCCACCCTCAGTGGTGCCTAGATCATACTTCATGGTGTGACATCTTTCCTCTATGGGACACACCTTCCTGGGTCCACTCTTATTGAGCGTTCTGATCTTTCCACCCAGTAAACACTCTATGTTCTCCCTTATAGGGATGTAAAAATCTAATAAACCCCCATGGGGAATTCTAATCACTCTCAATACATCCCCGCAAGATGTTATACTCATGACCTTACTCGTGTTAAACATGAGATGCCTGAGGAAAACCTCAGAAACTATGCCTTTGGCGTAACCATCTCTGAAATACGTTAAACATGAAGAATACCCTGTGTTAAACATGGGAATCCGAGAAAAAAATCAAAGACATGCCTATGGAATAAGATACCCCACGACTGACATGGGATGCCTCAGGTTTGGCACCCTTGAGATGACCTCTTATGAGAAAGAATACAGGTTCCCAAATGTTCATGAATCCATAGATGCCCCAACATTCCTGATGTTGTCATCTAATCCAACCAAAGGTTACTGACCTATTAAGACCCATTGGAATGTCTAGAAAGAAGAAACATAATTAACTAGATTCCACAAAGATATGGCACCAGGAATGATATTCATGAACAATGACTCAAATCTACGAGGGAAACCCGGACTAGGAGATGAGTTTCGAGGACGAATCCATCAAAGGAGATACCAACATCCCATCATCCCATTTCAATCAAGGAGAAAAAATCCCTAAATAAGTGGTGAATACTGCCCGCCTTTAGAAAGAAGGAATGTGGGAAAAAATCCATCGCGTCCTTGACAGACATGTATGCACCCTGTTGAAAGCATAAGAAACAATCTTTTATCCACATTGTGTAACAATATCAAAAAAAATTATGATTTTTTTCAAGTATTTCTACTAAAGAAAAGGTTTCATAAAAATCAATATATTCAATTTGTGAATACCCTTTGTACACTAATATTTATTTGTTTCATATCACTTAACCTTATTTATTCAGATTGTTCTAAAAAACCCACTTTATGCCAATAATGTTTTTGTTTTATGGATTTCGTATGAGTTCCCATGTATCATTCTTTTCAATAAGATCCAGTTCTTCATTCATGGCCTAAACCCATTTTGGATACTCAAAATATTCTTTCACATCATTCAAATCCATTTTTAAACACAAATAAGTATGTGAAATATAATTTTTTGTTCTTATTGTTTGAAACTTTTGATGTTGATCCCCAATGATATTTTGATCTTCCACTTGATTCCTCATCCTAGGATGAGATTTTTGAGTATCTTCCTCAGAAATGGAAATATATGAGCCTGATTCGTCTTTTTAAGGTGGATTATAATTTTCTGTATCCTTATCAGAGTTGTTTTCAAAACTTTACTTATCCTACTCAACTTTCTTGTCTTCCCGAATACACTTGTATTCCAAAAATATTTCAATTAATTTCACATAAAATGAATAAAAAAATATTCCTATTTATTTTTTGAAACATCTAAATCATATTCCTTCTATATCATAGCCAAGAAAGATTACATCTTCACCTTTCTTCTTAGAATTTCCATAGTTTCCACCTTTCTTATTTATAATACATGGACTCCTAAAAACATTAAAGTGTTTAAAACTTAGAGTTTTTCCATAAAACAACTTATATGGATTCATATAAAAATTAGTCCTATAAAAATATGGTTCTGAATATAAATAGAAGTACTCATGGCTTGCCTCCAAAAAATAATGAGAAATACCATATTCAAGTAATATAATTCTTCCAATTTCCACCAAACTTATATTATTTTTTTCTGCAACCCCATTATGTGGAGGAGTGTATGGGGAACTATAATATTGTTAAATTATATGATTCTCAAGATAACTTTAAAATTCATCACTTCTATACTCACATTCCTTCTTATATTTCCTTCTGAAACTTTTTAATATTTTCGAAGTTTCTGACTTATGCTTCATATACATAACAAAAGTAATGAAGTACTTATATCCATTTTTTATTGTTTTCTCATTGGCCCACAAATATCAGAATGAATCAGATCCAGGGATGGTTTTGAACAAATCTCAACATTCTTGTGCACAACATTTGTAATTTTTCTTTTCTGAAAAATAGTGCAACACCAATATATTCTTATTAGAAATTAGGAATGTATTAGAGAATATATATATATTTTACAACTTTCAAATGTTTCTTTGACACTTGTTTCCTAGCCTTTTACGCCATAATTGATTATCTTTCACCATACACATGTAACAAGAGTTTTTTATTTCAACAACCTAAAACACGTTTCCATTTGTACGTTGGCCTCTAGTAACAATCTTTACATCTTCCTAAATTTTCAAAGAAAACCAATATTTTATGAAGGTAACTTTTTTACCCTCATCACACAATTTTTAAATACTTAGAAAATCGTGTTTGATCCCATTAATATATAAGGTTTTTATGTATTTCATTTTTTCTTTCCCAATGATGGATGATCCAACAACTTTGATTTTAAAGAATTTATCATTTCCAAATGGCGTTATTCCTTCTTTAAAATATTTCACATTCTTGAAATAATTAAAATATCTTATCATATAAGAATAACACCCACTATCAAGAATCTAAGGTTGTTCTCCTTTTGTAGATTTCAATATAGTTTCAACAAAAAGATATTTTTCATATTCCTTTTCTTTCTTTTTGTTCAACATTTGAGAGTTGATAAGGAACTTTTTTATGCTAGTAATAAAACAAGACATCATTTTTCAAGGTGTATATGTTGTTCACACATTTAATAATTAGTTTCTAAAAGTTGTAACCTATTTTCAATATTTACCTCAAACTTATCAGGTTTCTTCAAAACAACTTTCTTAGACTTCTTCTTTTAAGGGAATTAACTCAACCTAAATCATTTCATTTAATAACCAGTGAAATGATAATAATATTTTTGCTTGAACCAACACATATTTTCTATATGTTCTAATCCACCAAAATACAAGAAATATCCATAGAAAGAGTATTTGCCTCTGAAACTTCCATATTGACCAGAGTTGTGAATAAATTTCTCAACAACCTTCTTATCTTTATTTTCTGAGCCACTAACATTTCTATTATAAATTAGAATCTTTGTTTTATTTTTAAATTTATCAAATCAAGAATTATTAGAAACCTTTTCAGAATCAAAATTTTTACAAACATTTTTAGACTTAGGGTATTATGAATTCCCAACTTTGTTGGTCTTGGCCACATACATTACTTCTCTAGATTTCTTCTTTTTAAAAATAATTCCATATTTATCTCAAACCTTGAAGATAAATTTTATTTATTTCTCATAGTCTTCTCTTCTTGAGAAATCTCACCAACTTTTGAGATTGAGTTTTTGAAACTTGTATTTCTTTATCGTGTTTTTCATGATTTTTTTGGACAAGTTCCAAATATTATTTTTCCCTTCAAATTTACCTCTAGATGCTCATTAAAATTCATTTATTCCTCAATATATTTATTCATATCATCAATTTATTTCACCAACTTTACCTTTTCAATAGAAAAAAATTCTTGATTTCTTATTGAGGAACATTTATCTTCCAATGTTTTTTTGTTTTCAATCCTTCTAATTTTTCTCAAAAATTATTTAAACTCTTATTTTAATTAAAATTAAGCTTGCGTTTCTTCTTATTAAGAATAACTAATTATGAATTATTCATCATTAACTATTGAAATAAATGTATTCTCAAAACCATAATCAACAGATTTTTCAGATTCATCATCTCTACATCTTCCTCTACATATTTATATAAGAAAATTCATATTTTTGATTTGAAGAATATTCTATCATTCTTTATGGAATAATATTTTTTTATCTCTCTAATTATTAAATTATCTTATTAGACTTCTTTATTATTCATCACTATCATATCCTTTCTTTCTTTGAGGACAATTAGCCACAAAATTCCCAAAAACTCCACATTCAAAACATTTTATGCGATGTTTCATTTCATATTTCCCTGTACATATTTTCACAATTTTAGAAAAAAAGGATAAAATATAATCAAAGTTTTATATACATAATTTTTAGAATTGGATTCACCATATTTATATTCAATAAGAATCTTCTATGACTTTTATTTCTTAGCATCCTTGAAAGGCCACCCTCAATAAACTTTTTTTATTCTCATAGATTTCACCCTTCCCATTTTTTAATTAATTAGAGTTATATAAAAATTATCCAGAGATAATGTTTCAGTATCTCTGTATTCAAGTGAAGAAACTTTTTCATTAAACTTGTCTAGAAGGATTTTCAAAATCTATTTCGCTACAGTATAGTCATCTAAATTTTCACCAAGACATCTGATAGTGCTAGAAATTTCATTCAACCTGTTAATTAATTCCCCAATAGATTCACATTGACCCATCTCCAAATCTTTATACTTCAATCTCTATGTTTGTAACAATGACTTCTTAGCTTTTTTATTGACTTCATATAAGTTTTTCAATTTATCCCATATACCTTTGTCTGTGGAAACTCCTTTCATCCTTAGAATTTAATTTTCAGAAAGTGATGATAATAAATTATTCTTAGACCTTCCATCATTATCAATATTCTTATTATAAATAGATTTAAGAGTAATTTTATAATCAATAGTGGAAAACCCGTATATTGAATCTTTAAGAACATCATATCCAATATATATAGAATAAAGAAACATTCAATCATTCCAAATATGATAATTATTTACATAAAAAAATTATAATACATTTACTGTTCATACAATTAAAATTCTACATCAGAAAAGAATAAATGCAGGGAACTTATCCACTTATAGCACTTGAAATAAAACACATCTTCTCCAAAATTCAATCTCCCCCCGCTAACATGTCCATCTATTTTATTCAACTCTTATCTTGTTCCAATTATATGATAAAAAAAGTAATTCAACCCATTTTTAATTTTTGACTAAATTGTTGATCAAACTATGAAATTACTCTTTATATTGGTCACTCCATTATTTTATTTTCTTTGTATTCATCAGTTCTAAACAATTTTGATTACAATAACATACCCAGTATAATCAAAAAATTCTTTCTTTTGAATAATATTCCACTAAAAAAATCATTCTCTGAGGATTTATTTTTGTTGGATCTTGGTCTGACTGAAAACCACCACCTTTAGTTTTTCACATTTTCCAAAAATGTTCTCGGCCTTTATGAATTTTATAAGCCCATTATAATAATCAGAAATCTTTGGCTTCACTAAATTCTTTTATTCAAACACTTGTACTTGTATCATGACATCCTTCATGAATTTTTTAAACATTTAAGAACAGAGTTATCATAATAATAATTTACAAGGAAAGTATTGTAACTTCCTTTTCCTTCATCAACACCTTTATTTTCAAATTCATCTTTAATATGATTGTTAAGAATACAATTGACCTGAATATGATTTGGCTGAATATTATCTCAAGCACCCTTTTCTTTTTCCATCCAGATTGGATCAATACAAATATGATTGGAAAAATCTCTTTAACTCCCCCTTTCTTTCTTCAAGCTTGAATCACAAGTTTTACCACTAACTTTTTATTAATGAGAATTCCAAAAAAGCAAAGCATCATTAAATTTAATTTATTATATTCATACAGACCACGATTCTCCCATTATGATCAAACCATTCATATAGGATTTAGGGTGAATCTGATGACCATTTACTTCCAGAAATATTCTTCCTCAATATAATCAATTTTTCATTCTGAATTTAGTGTGAATTTGATGATAATTTTCTTCTAACCAGCTTCTCTTGAATATGATGGAACATTTCAAGCATTGTAAGTACAATTCTCTTGATACGATAGTCAATATGACTTTAACCAAATAGAAAGTGAGTTGATTTTCATTTCTTCTCAAACATCCTTTATTCTTTCTTAAATTTTCTTGATAACAAAATAAAACATCTAAAAACAATCATCTTCATTACCATCTTGGTCCAAACATCAACCGCTTCCCATTGAGAGTGAAGGTTTATTTTGTTTATTCATTTTGAACCTAAAAAACACTAAATGGATAAAAATTAGTAACAATGTATGGTCCAAACCGGTGGGAATGGAGATTACCTAGACGCAACTTTATCTTTGAATTGAATAAGAGGACCTTCTTCCCAATGTGGAATTGATGAATGATTAGACGGTCATGGGTAGCCTTGGTTGGATCCTTATTGATCCAAGAGTTATCATAAGATTCTCTATGGATCTTATTTAGATCCTAAATCGATAAATTCCTCTAATAACCTCCACTAGAAATATTTTAATTGCATGGTTTAATGGCCTAGTAGGCCCAGTGATCTATCTCAAAATAGAGGTGAAAACTCTTTCCAAAAACTATCTGATATAGTGAAATTTCAATGGGTGTCTTAAACTTAGTATGGTAAGACCATAATGAATAATCAAGTCTAAGACTCTAGTATTTTCTATTGGGTTGAAGTATTTTTTCAAGAATTTGTTTTAAATATCTACTTAACACCTCATCTAGACCATTGGTTTTTGGGTGATATGAAGTAAACACTCAATTCCTAACCCCATACCAACATAAAAGTGATTTTTTTGTTTGGTTTCAAAAATGAGAACTCTATTCACCGATGATAAACCTAGGTAATCCAAACCTATAGAAAAATTGGGTTCTAAAAAATTCCACAACTATCTTGGAATCATATTTCCTTATGGATTGTTCCTCCACCCATTTTTACATGTAATCAACTGCTAGAAAAATGAACAAGTTTCCAACATAATTGGTAAATGGACCCATAAACTCAATTCCCCAAACATAAAAAATTTCATGGAAGAGCAAGGGTTGTTGTGGAATTTCATTAATTTTAGAGAAATTACCCATTATTTGATAGTAAGGAAAATATTTAAAGAAATCATGGTCATACTAAAATAATGTTATCCAAAGGATTTCTGAATTTAGGACCTTGTGAGAAGTCCGTTGGGGACCAAAGTAGACCCCATAAGAAAGAGTGTGGAAGAACCTAAGATAGACTAAAAATCTCTATCGAGAACACAACACCCGAGGACTTGATTGCTACATGTATGCCAAAGGTAGGGGTCATCCAAAATGAACTAATGGGACTCATGTTTTAGATGGTCATCTTGGTTTTTACTAAAATAAGTAGGAATGCAATATGCTACCAATTAATTTACAATTTCGGCATACCAAGGAATAACATCTTACACTAGGTTCAATTTATCATAAGGAAACATGTCATTTATGGGAATACAAGGGGATGAGTCAATGTATAAGGATGGAACATATCTATTGATATGGTTATCCACCACATACTATGCTCATTTTTAACCCTGATTTATAGATTAAATTCCTAAAGTAGGATAATCCAACTAATGAGATGTATTTTGGATTCCGATTTCTTAAGGAGATACCAGATTGTTTCATGATCTAAGAATAGAATAAATTTGGACCCTAAAAGGTATAACCTAAATTTATCCAATAAAAACACAATTTAAAGGAATTATTTTTCATTTGTGGTGTAGTCTTCTTGGGAAGATTCTATTTTTGTGTCGCATAGGTCATGACATGTTGATCTCGATTGACTCGTTGTGATAATACTACCCCAACCGCAAAGTTAGAGGTGTCACAGATGAGATCAAATGGTAAATCCCAATGAGGTGGTTTGAATAACAAGAGTTATGTGAGACTATTTAAAATTTTTAAAATATTCCTCACATTATTTATAAGAAACAAATTCCTTTTATTTTTGGAGTAAGCGGTAGAGGGGGAGTGAAATCTTAATAAATTCACAAATGAAACAACGATAATATCTAGCATGTCCTAAGAGATACCATACATCCCACACATTTTTGGGGAATATTAGAGATGAAATGAAATTATATTTTAATTTATTTTACCTGGATATCATCTCTATAAATGAAATTCCCAAGTACTATACCTTATCATACCGAAAAATGGAATTTCTCATAATTTAAAACAAGATTTTTTTCAATACAGCAATGTAGTACATAACCAACAGTACACAAACATTGATCAAAAGATGAGCCATAAATAGTGAAATTCTATAGGAACAATTCCATGCAATTATCTAGGTAATCCAAAAAATACTAACCAAGCATTATTGGAAAGTACCCGGAGCATTGAACATAGAAAAGGGAATCATACTATATGAAAATGTTCCAAAGGGGAAAGAAAAGGTTATGTTTTCCCGATCCTCAAGAGAAATATGGATCTAAAAGTATCCAGATTACCCATCAAGGAAATAATAGTAGTACTTCTCTACTATCCTCTCTAGTATCTTGTCAATGAATGATAATGGGAAATGGACCTTCCTATTGTGTTGGTTTAGTTCATGATAGTCTACTCAGACACGCCAACTATTATGAAAATAGGTTGAAACTAATTCACTATTTTATTTTTTAATTATAGTAAGACCAGTTTTTTTGAGAAATAACTATATCAGACTACCCCATTGGCTATCAAATATGGGGTAAATGATTCTATAAACTAATAATTTTGTTACCTCCTTATAACAACATATATAAGGTTTGGGTTCAGTCGATGTTGTGCCGACCTCACTGGTTTAGCCTTATCATTTAATAATATATGAAGCATTAAAAATGTTGGAATAATACTAGGAATTTTATCAAGTGTCCATACCAATGATTTTTTATACTCCCTCAAAAGGTCAAGCAGTCATGATCCATGCTCTGGAGGGAGTGAACTAGAAATGATGATGAGAATCTGGTTTCCATTCTCAATATATTCATATTTAAAAATTTGAGTTATAGTTTCAAGTTCCAATTCAAGGGAATTTTGGATTGTTGGGAGTGAATATTAAAGTGATATTCCATTGATATCATCTAAATACTCAGTGAAAATATCCTCATATGAGGAATTATCGTTTAAAAGATTAGTAGTATCATCGATGGTTATGAGATCCTCAGTGTTAAAGAAATAATCAATTAAAAAACATGCATGAAAATTTTCTAGAACAATACAACATTCAATGCATGATTCATTACCTATAATATCTATTAATGATGAAAACTCCAAAAGGGGAACATGGGAACGAAAATAAGTTTTTCATGTGACAGGACTACATTGATAGAATTAACTGAAAGTGAGGAATTCTCTTTTGAGGGGTGCTTCATGGAATCAAAGATGTTTAAGTGGATAATGTCACCACCAAAATCCATAGATAATTTACAACTATGAACATTAATTATGGTTTTTTTAGTTTTTAGGAAAGTTATCCCGAATATAATTAGGGCATATCCATTCATCATATCATATTCCATTTTCACATAAAAATCATCTGGAAACAATATAATTTTTACCCTCACAAGAACATCCTCTAACACACCAGTGGGGTGTGTTGCACTCATGTTTTCTAGGTGAATAAAAATTTCCATGGGATTAAATTATTTTACCTTCATAAAAGATAAAATTGAGTGAGGAATCACATTTATAGAAGATCCCAAATAAATAATAATTTTGGAAAAGAAATACTCGCCTATGGTGCATGAAATAGAGAATCTTCTAGGATCATTGAATTTGGTGGGAAGTGATGGATCTATCAATATAGATAAATTCTTCCCCAAGATCACATTTTCATCACCAAGAAGTCTCATTTGGTGTGTTCAGATATCCTTGAGAAACTTTTCATATGATAGAATTTTATTTACAACATCGATCAAGGGAATGTTAACTTATACTTTTTTGAAAGTTTGTAATATTTTATTATCAAGTTCAATTTATTTTTGTTTTATAGGTTGGGTAAACCTTTGGGTAAATGTAAGAAGATTTTTTTGGCATGTTGTTTCATAAAATGAAACATTATTTCCTTTGGAAGGGTTCTTCCCATGATAATGTTTTTCCACTTTTGGACCAATTTTAGTGACTAGGATGGTGGTATCCTTAGGAGGAAATGACTCTAATGGAGAGGTAATTGGGTTTTTTTAGTTTTTTTCAATACTAAGGGTTATAACACTAATATATATATGTTATACATAGGGTTAATTAGTGGTTGAGAAGGTATTTTACCTAACCCATGACTTCATATTTCCCCCAAGAAGTTGGAAAGTTAGCCTAATTGGGGTTTTAAGTCTTGTATGGAATCTTGGGTGGTTTTTTGGAATTGGAGGTTATTTTCAGACAATTTTTTCATCATATCCTCTAGTCGAGGCTTGGTTTGGAGAGGGTTTTTGGAAGGGACTTTGTGGTGGTTTAGGATTTATGGGTGGTGGTGGTGGATGATTACTCTGCCCCGGTTGGTTCCATGGTTGTTGAGGTCAGTTTGAATACCCCCTGCCTATAGGATTGGTTGTCTTTCCACCCAGGGTTGGATTGATAGTATGTTTCTTTCATAATGGGTTGGTAATAGAGGTGGAATTTTAATATTTCCTCAAAAATATTAGAATTTTCTCTTAGTTGAGGTCATTGGTCCGAATAGTGTGTGTCGACAAAACAAATACACAATAGATGGGAGGAGGAGATTTAGATTTACCCTGGGAAAGAGAAAGTTATTAGAGAAGGGTAATTTCCTATGTTATGACCAAGATTATTATGATGATAATAATATTCATGTATTTTTTTCAAGAAAATTTAAGAAGAATAAAAATCATCCCACTTTGTATTTGGTAAAAATCAGGCTGACTATCATTTTCAAGAAAATCAGACTCACAATGTTTAAGAAATTTCAACATACTGGGAATATGTTTTATGTTTGAAGAGGTCCATCAGATTGAGGAGAATATTTCTAGAATAAAAGGATCATCAGACCTGAATTGAGTATGGAATGAATGGTTTGATCATAATAGGGAAGAATCAGAGTCTGCATGACTACGATATAAATGTGAAGATTCTTTACTGATCATGGAGTTCTCATAAATTGTAATTAAGTTGTAAAACTTGTGATTCATTATTGATAAAATAAAGGGAGGGTAAAAAGTATTTAAAATTTTATTAAGTATGATTTTATTCTAGAAAATTTTATTCAGGATGAGTAATAAAGAAAGATGTTGCTGGAGGAGTTGGAAGTTACAATACTTTCTATTATAAGTCAGACGATGCTGAAGCTGATCATCAGTGTATTCAAAGTCATAAATGAAGTCATGATACAAACATAAATTTGTGAAATAATAAAGTTATTGAAGAAGAATATTTTCGGTCACAAAATCATCATAATGATATTTACCAATGCATATTTGTTTAAAGGTAGGGAAGGATGATCACAACAAAGGTGCTGGTTTCTGGTTAGAATAAAAGCTAAAAGATTTTAATCCTAGGAGAAAGAAGTTGATAATAATCATACTCACAAAAGAAATAATCCCCCAAAATTGGTACATCAGAATTAATTTGTCATCATATTCATCAGTGATAGAAATTTTTGTGTAGAAAAGTCATAAACATCATATTTAGAAGAGAATGAAGTTGATCAAGTTAAAATTGCTGATACCGATCCATCAAACTGTATGTTCCATCATATTCATGAAAGGAATAATGGTTTGAGACAGATGAATAAAAATAAAAAGAATAGTATGTGGTAAAAAATATGAATAATAATTTCAAATTTTAATCAACAATGTAGTCAAACATTTAAAATAGGTTTAGTTACTTTGTTTATTTTTTAGGTGGGTCAAGAGAAGAGATGAAGAAAAATACATTATTTTACATTTTTCTTCAATGTAATGAGAGATATTTAAATGAAAAATCAAAATGAGAAATCAAAATCTTATTGATGTTTTTTTAAGAAAGTATGAAGTATAGTTGACATTGTTAGAAGGTTTGATAAGCATTGATAAGAGTTGATGATGTCATGATAAACTAAAAATTCAAATGAACAAGTAGATTCGAAAAATTTGTTTGAGTGGGAAATTTTTCAGGAATCTTGTGAAGAAATTATTCGGGGTGAGTATAAAAGGGAAATTAATTTTTACTTTCTGATAGATGTACTATTCACAGAAAGGAGGAGAGAAGGCAGAGTGCTGAATAAATTCTAGTGTGAAGAACAGGATTCTGGATTGAATTTCTTGAAGAATTTATGATAGATAGAAGAAGAAAGGAGAAGAGAAAAGATTTCATCCAACTAATTATCGTATTCAACTTATCATCATATTCAAAAGGTCATTATATTTAGATGAATCATCATACTAGGAAAATTGTATTGGGATTTCAAAATTGAAGAGGAATTTGTTCAGAATTGTCTCAACCATAGTTTGACAGAGTTATATATATTTTTTGTATTGATCAATCATACTTGGAATATCAAACTTGGAAATCAAACAGAGTATTATTACAAAGTCTAGGATGTTATTACTAGATTTTGGGTAAGAAATAAAATAATTGAATTGAAAGTTTACATTTTGGAAAGTTGATCAAGAATAACTGAAACATATTTGTTACAAACAGTTTCTTATATCATTTTTTGATAAGACTTGAAGCAAATGCACTTTTGTATTGATAATAGCGATACACGACTATAAGGGTATATTATACTGATTTCATTCCACACAAAATAATTTTTTATAGTGAATTGTATGGTATTGGATTATTTCCAAACCATGCCAAGTATGTAACTGATCTTATTGAGTGGTGAACCTTGTAAATTCTTATATATATGTTTGAATTGTTTTAAGCAGGGAAAGAAATATTTAAAAAGAGGTGAAGTTTGGTTTATAAGTAAGGAAACATAAAAGAAAAAGATACCACTAATTAACCCCTCCCCATATCAATGATACAACTATCTTTACTGGGCACTTACAATGGGTATTAGAGATGAAGGTTCACTTAATTTATTCGTTAATGAATGTTTTGAAGAGAAGATGATGGAGAATTTGATTTTTTCAATAATAAAAGTATCACAGTTCTTGATGTTAAGAACTATCATATCTAGAAATATATAATGTTACCTTATCTTATGTGTATTGGGTATGATGTTCTTAAATATGTAATAGATGGATTTCCTTCTATTGATGAAAAATTTCCCCTTACATTTATTGATGTGGCGAATCTTGAGAATTATGGAAGGGATAAGAATGCTTTACTATCATCACTTTATGAAGTTAATTTCTAAGGATGAAGGGTATTTCCAAAACCAAAGGTACACATGACAAGATTAAAATCATATACTAAGGCAATACAAAATTGAATAAGGAAAATTCAAAAATCTAGAGGCCGATGTATGAATATTTGAAAATGGGTGAGAATGAATCTATTGGGGACTTATTTACTAGGGTAAATGACATTGTAAGCACTATCAGATATCTTGGTGAAAAGTTAGAGGATTTTACAGTTTTTGAAAAGATCTTAATAATTTTTCTTTAAAAGTTTTAGGATAAAGTTTCTTTATTGGAATATAGAGATCCTAAAACATTATCTCTAGATGATTTTCATAGCACTCTCATCTGTTATTAAATGAGAAGGGATAAATCTATGAAAATAAAAACAAAAATTGATATAGAAATGTATTTCAAGGATAAAAAGGAAAATAAGTCAAAGAATATTATTATTAAAGAAGAATATTGTGATTCAAATTCAAAAAATGACGTATGTAAAAATATTTATGATATTTAATCCATGTTTTCTAAAAATGTAAGAATATGTATGGGCAAATACAAAGGGTAGCTCCCTTGAAATGATTTTATTGTGGATACATTGGGAATTTTGTGGCAAATTTTCCTTAAATAACGAAATAATAGGATAATAATAAATAAGAAATAAGGCCAATAATATCATGGAATAAATAGGGTGATAAAGATAAATCTTTTACTAGAGGGAAATATAAAAATTTCTTGAAATCAAAAAGAACCATTTTATTATCTAAAGATTAATAAGAAGAAGAAAATGATGATGAATCTGAAAAATATACTAAGTATATTGGTGATAATACTTTTATTATAATAGTGAATAATGAATATTTCAGAAATATCAGTTCTGAAGAAGAAGAAACTCAATTAGAATATCATCTAAAATAAGAATTGAAATAATGCCTGAAAAAGATTGGAAGGAAAGAGAAAGAAATCAACAAGTTAAAAAATGAAAGTTCCTCAACAATTTTTTTTCCAAATGATAAATTCATGCTAATGGAAGAGATTGATTATTTTGAAAAAAATATATTGAATCATAATGAACATTTGGTAGTGAAGTTGAAGGAAAAATAAGAAGAGTTAGAACTTGTTCAATAAAACATGATAAATCTAAAAAGAGAGGTACAAATTTTAAAATATCTATATCTGAAGTTGGTGAAAGTTATTATAAAGAGAAATTTGATAAGGATAAAAAAATTTACCTTCAATGTTTGAGATAAAAGATGGAATTTTTTATGAAAAGATTAAAGTTGGGGAATTTTTGTCTATGGAAAAGATTAACAAATTGGAGATTTAAAAAGGATCTGAAAACCCTGAGTCTAAAAATGTTTCCAAATATTATGAATATGGAAATGTTTCTATTAATTATTTTTTTATAAAGTATGAAAATAAAATTGAGCTAAAAAATAATATTCCAATTGAAAGCAGAAATGTTGGTGGTCAACAAAGTTCAGATAAGAAAGACAAGAAGGTTGTTAAGAAACATGTTCACAAATTTGGTTAGTAGTGAAGTTTTAGAGGTGAATATTCTTTGTATGGATATTTTTTCTATTTATGTGGAATTAGAAATAAGGAAAATATGTTTTTTTAAAACAATGACATTATTACTATTCCAAAAATTACATAAGGTAAAGTTTGAGGGGGATTAAATATCCTCAATGGAATAAGTATGAGAAGGTTGTTTTCAAGAAACCTGAGAAGGTTGGTGTGAAATTTGAGAATAGGTTACAACCCCTAGAAACTATTTTTGAAATATATAAACAACATGTACATCTTTATAAGGGTTTTCTTCTTTTTTTATTGGAACAAAATAATATTTTTAACATTTCTCAGAAGCTGGAGGTGAAGAAAGAAAAGGGAGAATAAAAAGATCTTATTGTTGAAAACTATTTCAAAGCTATAAAAGGAGAATGACATTTTATTATTGATAGTGGGTGTTCTTCACATATGAAAAGAGATTTAAAGTTTTTAAATAATGTAAAAGTCTTTAAATAAGGAATAGTGACATTTGGAAATGATGAATACCTGATAAGCAAAGGTGTTGGATTAAACATCATTTATAAAGAAAAGTTAAAATCCAAGAAATATTTATATATTGATATTATAAAACCCAACTTGCTAAATGTTTCATAACTTTTTGATGATTGGAACAATGTTATTTTAAAAAAATATTGGTTTATTGGGAAAAGTGGGGAATATGGAAAGATAGTTATAAGAGGCCAATGTAAAAAAGTAAACTTATTTCAATTTTTTGAAATAAAAACACTTGTTACTTAGGTATGGTGGATGAGAATTAGTTGTGGATTAAGAAAATGGGGAACATGTGTTAAAGAAACATGAAAAATTTATCAAAATTATATAGTGTTCAAGATCTTCATGATTTCCCAAGAAGAATAGATTGGTGTTTCACTATTTATTAGAAGTGAAAAATTAAAAACTCAGTGCATAAAAAGGATGAAATTATTTAAAAATCACCCATGGAACTTATTCATTCCAACACATGTGGGCCAATGATTAAACAATAAACAAATTATGATATGTATTTCATCACTTTCATTGATGACTTTAATTGCATTACTTTTATTATGTATACAAAACATAAATCAGATTCTCTGAAAATGTTTAAAAGTTTTAGGAGGAAAGATGAGAAATAATGTGAGTATTTACTATAGAAATTAAGAAATAATAATGGATTTGAGTATAAGAATTAATAATTTTAATGTTATCTTGAGAAGAATGGAATTTAGTATACGTATAGTTCCCCATACACTCTTCAACCAAATGGGGTTGCTAAAAGTAGGAATAGAAGTTTGGTGGGAATGGGGAGAACTATGTTACTTGAACAAGGTCTATCTCATCACTTTTAGAGTAAATACATGAGAATTTTGGTATGTATCCAAAACCAATGTTTTTATAGGACAAGATTAGAAATGACTCCCTAAAAAACGTTTTATGGAAAAACTAAAAGTTTGAAACACTTAATAGTTTTCAATAGTCTATGCATTATAAAGAAGAAAGGTGGAAATCTTGGAATGTTTGAGCAGAAAAGTGAAGATGAGACATTTCTTGGATACGATCTAGAAGGAAGAGGATACACGTTTTTTTAGAAATAAATAGAAATAATTGTTGATTCTATAGATGTGAAAGTTATTGAAAAACATGAGGAGGATAAAGAGACTCACATAGATAAGGAAGTTGAGTAGGATAATGAAAGTTTTTTCAAAATTTATGATAAGGAAACATAAAATTATAATCCTACTCAAGAATATGAATCCGACTCAGCTATTTGAAGTGATGAAGAAGAACCTTAAAAATCTCATCCTAGGATGAAAAAGTAAGTTGAAGCCCAAAAAATTATTGGTGACCAACATAAAAATGTTCAAACAAGAAGAAAATAAATTATATTACAAATACATACTTATATTTAAAATTTGAGATAAATGATGTGAATTAATCATTTGAGTATTCAGAATGGGTTCATGCCATGAATGAATAAATGGACTAGATATAAAAGAATGATATATTAGAACTCATAGCTAATCCAGATAACAAAAATATTATGGGTAAAAAGTGTGTTTTTCAGAAAAATATGAATGAATTAGGTAAAGTGATAAGAAACAAGGAAATATTAGTTTAAAAAGGTTACTCACAAATTGAATGTGTTTCTTTTGTTGAAAATTTTACTCCAATGGAAAGGTTAAAAATAATCAGAATTTTTATTTCTATTTCCACACAATGAAGTTAATTTTTTTTCGAATTTATGTAAAATACACATTTATAAATGGGGATCTTGATGAGGAATTTTACATTGAACAACCATATGGATTTGTTATTGGGAAAGATGAAAGTTATGTGTACAGATTAAAGAAAGCCTTGTATGGTCTAAACCAATCTTCAAGGACATGGTATTCAAAATTGGATACTTTCTTAAGGAAGATGAGTTTTCAGAAAGGAAGAGTTGATATCAATATTTACATCAAATAATGTTAGGATTTTTCCCTCACTATATTTGTTTATGTTTATGGAATTATATTTTCTAGGAATGATGAAA
This sequence comes from Viscum album, assembly GCA_963277665.1. Lineage (NCBI taxonomy): Eukaryota > Viridiplantae > Streptophyta > Magnoliopsida > Santalales > Viscaceae > Viscum > Viscum album. The sequence goes on along the minus strand of OY728158.1, from coordinate 810,364,738 downwards.
GATCTTGTGAAATATATGCTGAAGAGAAGAAAACTTTGTTTGTGATGTCCATGCTGGGTGAAATGAAATACTTTACTTAATTAATAATTTTTAAGAAGAATAATTTTTTTTATTTATCATGTAAAGTATTCTAAGGAACTTCTCTAAATGTTCTATATGTTAAATTAGAAACTATTTTCCATACCAATTTCAGTGGAAAAATATTTGTCTAAAGATAGAGAAGGCAAGGAAGTTGATCAGAAATAATTCTGAAAGCCGATTAGAAGTTTTTTATATTTGTCTACCTCAATACCTAATATTTTTTTTGTTTTTACCTCATGTGAAAGATTTCAGATCACTCTTAAAGAATCAAATTTACTTTCTAGAAAAATAATCATTAGATACACCAAAGGCACAAGAAATTTCGGTATCAGGTACGATAGCTCAGAAAGTATTATTTGTTTAGGTATTTAGATGTTGATTGGGAGAAAAATGTTGATGATAGAAGATCCACATATGGTGGAGTTATATTTCTAGGGAAAATTTGTATTAGTTGGAATAAAAAAATATAATTGGTTAACACTTAGTATGACTGAATTTGATTATATTTATACTACTCAATCCACTACCCAACTCATGTGGATGAAGAGTCATTTAGAAGACTTACTTGTTGAAGTGAAGTGACCCTTGCTCTTGGGTTGTGATAATAAAAGTATAATCAACCTTACCAGGAATATGGTATAACATTATCATTCAAAACATATTTATATCAAATATCCTTTCATCAAAGAGCATGTGGAGAAGAATGAATTGAAGATTAAGTATGTTCTAATAGTGGAACAAGATGTTGAAATTTTCACAAAACCATTACTGAAGGATCCTTTTTCTAAATTGAAATTGAAAATGGGATTACAACCTATTTCTCATCAAGGTTGAGGTATGTGTTTTTCCCATCTCTCATATTATATTTGTATAGTATTTCTGAGGGAGATAATTGTTTCATAAATATATCCACAAAGGAATCATGTTTAATGGGGGAGTTGTGGGTAAGATGTGAATTCAAAATTATAAGTGTATGAACTATTATAACTGTTTTTTGGAGTGGTTTTATGTATTCTAGGGGGTTTAAAAGATAAGGAAGAAAAAATAAGGAATAAAATAAAGCTAAAGAAGTTTTCATAATCATTACTTTTTGAAATCATGACTTTACTTCCAATAATACTTGTTTCTTACAATGAGTTAGCTCACATAGGCTTAGAATTGTTGATAAGTAATCCATAACTTGAGGATACAAAGTTCAGTGATTTATAAATAATTGTTTTCAACAAAATACAAAATGAGATATTTTTAGGGATAATATGATAATGATAATAATCATATTCATGTATTATCTTTTGTTATCAAGAAAGTTTAAGAAGAAAAAAAATCACCTCACTTTTTATTTAGTGAAAATCAGACTCACCATTATTTTCAAGAAAATTAGACTTCCAATGGTTAAGAATTTATATCATATTAGGAATATGTTTTATTCTTGATAAGGTCCATAAGATTTAGGAGACGCTTGATGGAAGAAATGGATCATCAGAATCACCTTTTTTTCTGGAATGAACGGTTTGATCGTAATAGGGAGGAATCAAAGTCTTCCTAACTACGATATAAATGTGATACTGATTTTTTGATCTTGGAGTTATAATAAATCACAAGTTGTGAAACTTGTGATGAAATCTTGATAAAATAAATGTGGGTAAAAGGTATTGGAAATCATAATCAGTTTGATTGTATTAAGGAAAATCATATTCAGGATGAGTTGGAAATAAAGATGTTTCTAGAGGAGTGGGAAGTTATAATACTTTCCACTATAAATCAGAAGATTATGAAGTTGATCTTTAATGTAAGAAAAGTCCTGAAGGAAGTCATGATATATGTAGAATGATGATAAAGAAGAAATTTGATAATGCTAAAGCTTTCCGGTCTCAAAATCATCATAACTATGTTTCTTGATGTATATTTGTTTAAAGGATAAGAAGGATGATCATGATGAAGGTGATGGTTTTTAGTCAGAACCAATGCAAAAATATTTTAATCCTTAGAGAAATAAGTATATGCGCATCGTATTTAGAAAATAAATAAACCACTAAAACTAATCCATTAGATTCAGCATGTAATCATATTCATCTGAGGTATAATTTTTTGTGTAGAAAAGTCAATGATATCGTATTTAGAAGAGAAAGAAGTTGCTGAAGTTGAAGATGATGAAAACGATCCACCAAACTCTCTGTTCCATCATATTCATCAAAGGAAGAATTGTTTTGGGCCGATGAATGAAAATAAAAAGAAAAGTATGTTGTAAAAAATATGAATAAGAATTTTAGAGTTTAATAAAAAAATGTAGTCAAACATTTAAAATAGGTTTTATTACTTTGTTTATTGATCAAGTGGGTTAAGTGAAGATATGAATAAAAATATATTATTTAACATTTGACTTCATCATAATGAGACAAATCATAATGAAAAATTAGAATAGTAAATTGAAATTAAAATAATAATTTTTTTAAAAAATTATTAAGTAGAGGTGAAATTATTAGAAGGTTCTAGAAGTGTTGAGTAGAGTTGATGAAGTCAAGATGAACCTGAAATTCAAAGGAACGTGTAAATTTAGAAAATTTTATTGAGTGGGAAATTTTTTAAGAATCCTACCCAATAAATTTTTGGGGCTAATATAAAAGGGAAAGTACTTTGAGCTTTCTGATTTATATACTATTCATGGAAAGGAGGAGATAAAGAAGAGCACTGAAGAAATTTTAGAGAGAAGAAGAGGTTCCCATACTGAATTTATTGAAGAAGTTGTGCTGGGAAGAAGAAGAAATGATAAGAGAAGATTTCATTTAGCTAATTATCATATTATCATTGTATTCAGCTAGTAATTATATTGGGACAAGTCATTGGACTAGGAAAATCCTATTGGGAGTTCCAAATTGAAGAAGAAGTTGTTCAAAATTGTCTCAACCATATTTTGACAGAGTTATATTTTTTGTATTGAGCAATTGGACTGGGAAAATTGGACCAAGAAATTAGAATAAGTTTTGTTATAAAGCCCAAGAATTTATTAATGGCTTCTAGTTAAGAAAGTGAAGAATTTAATTGAAAGTTTACATTTGTGAAATTTGATCAAGAATAACTGTAACATGTTTGTTACAAAAACTTTTTATATCATTTTGTGCTACTTGAGGAACATGAATTGTTTTATTTATCATAGTTCTACATGAGTGTAAGGGTATATAATACTCATTGTATTCTATACAAAAATATTGTTTTCTGGTGGATTGTGTGGTATTGGATTATTTCCAAACCATACTAAGGACATATATTCTCTTATTGAGTGTTGAAACTTGTAAATTCATGTGTTCTTGTGAAAGTGTGTTTGAATTTTCATAGCAAGAAATATTTAACAGAAGGTGAAGGTTGATTCATAAGTAAGGAAACATAAAATAAAAAGATATCACTAATTCACCCCTCCCATCTAGGTGATACAACTACCTTAACTATGAAATTGCAACCTCTTCAAATTTTGTGTCCACCTTATTCTCGAATTCAGAACCTTGAACCTTATGAGAATCTTGAATGGGTACACTGGACCTTGAATTGAATTGTTGAGTGTTATGCACCATTTTATCAATGAGGTTCCTTGCAGTGATTGGGTATTTATTAACAAGATCACCATCGATAGCAACATCAATCATTTTTTGATCAATATGAATCAAACCTTCATAAAAATACAATATTAAAAGTTGATTACTTATTTGGTGTTGTGGACCACTTGAATATAACCTTTTAAATTCTTCCCAATATTAATTAAGTGTTACTCCATGTGATTTCATTATACCATAGATTTATTTCATTATTGTTTCAGTTGAATAGCTTGGGAATTATTTTTCAAAAAAATGCATTTCATGTCCATCCAACCTCTAATAGGGGAGTTTACATAATACAACCATTTTTTGGAGTGTACTATAATGAAAAATAGAATACCCTAAGCTTTACTTGTTCTTTATCTACATTATAAGGTTTTAATTTATAATACAAAGTGAATAAATATTTTAATTTCTAATTTGGATCTTCTTCTATGAGTCCATGGAATCTTGGTAATAAGAGAATTAAACTGGATTTTGGTTCAAAATTAGGTAATTTCCTTGTATTTGAATGTATTCGGGCTGGGTATATACATCAAGTGAGGTTAGTTATTTTAATTTATGATTATTTTCATCCATATTATGAAATTTTATTTTAGTTTCAACGTGTTCTACAAAAGAAGAATAAGTATCTATAAGAGTTTCTATGTTTTGGGTGTCATCCTTCAAAGGGTTCTCCCACGTTTCTTAGTGCCGCTGATGTAGGATCCTCTTCGATTTGGGTTTGAAAAGTTGTAAATATACAGGATTAGAATTCATCATGCATAGAACCTACACAAGAAATAAATTATAACACAAAAAATATATGTAAATTTAGAAGATAAAGAAAATAAATATTCACAAAATTTTAAAAAAATTATAAAAAACATGCACTAAAAACCAAATCTATCCCCATAAACAGTGGAAAAGGTTCACCATTTTATCATGAAACAACAAATTAATTAGGATTTTAATGTTTATTGATATTATATGGATGACCCTAGTTTATCTCTTAAGGATATTTGGGCGTATAAAGTGTGTATTTTTAATAAAAAGGACTAAAACAAATGGTGGTTTTGAAAACAATTTAAAAAATAAAATGACTTAATTAAAGAGTTTAATAGTTGACAAAGGAAGTTTTGGTTTTTACAATAATTAGATAATGAGGTCATTTAAATTTCTCTACAAATCTTGACATTTCATTGTTATGAAAATTTCCCAATGTTTAATGGAATCCTTTGGTTTAGGGTTGTCAAGATCTTGATTCCCTTATTTCCTCTTAAAGCGATGCATAAAGAACCAAAACATTACACAAATATTGTGTTTTCATGGTTTTGATATCAAGAATAGAAAAATGGATAATAAATAATACTAAAATCTTACGTATGTGTGAGATAAGGAGGATTCCTGAGTTTTCCAGTCAGAATAACCCAATATTCCCACTTGAAATCTCAACCCAATTGGTGTTGAAATAAAAAGTGTTTCACTTAGTTATACAAAAAAAATTCATTCAGAGGAAAATGATGTCAATATAAAAAATAATTGAAATATTCAGCAAAAAAATTTAAAAAACAGTAGAATAACAAGTGCCAAAACTCCCTCCCAAGTGTGTGTAGCTTTATTGAAATGATATTTTAGCTCGCTATTGAGAGGAGGACGCTTGGGTTGAACCTTTCCTTCATCCTTCACCTCCATAAGATGATAGAGGCCTCAAGAAATTCTTGGATGAGGTTAAAAATACTTTGCATATCCAAAATTGTATAGATTTTCTCTTGGTTTGAACATACAAATGGGGTACCCAAGGTTTCATTTTATATGAAAATTGGAATGTGGTTTTGAGACCCTAAATTTAGAGAAACCACTTGGCCCATGGTTTTGAGTTGATAGAAAGTATAATATCACTTCTAAAAAACTAATAGGTTGTTTCCCCACATCTTGAATATTTACACTGAAAATTTGTCTCTATTTGGAAAAATAAATCCCAATATATGGATGAAATAGAGAACACATATTTTTGACTTCGAGCAGATTTGGTTCCCTTGAAATGTCAGTTCATTTGAGCCCCTTAATGGATAAATTGGGATTGGTTTTCTTCAGATGAATTGAATACCAATATATTTTAGACCATCTTGAAATTTTTTGGCCTAATTGGATTCACATATCAACTTCAGTGTATATTTGAATCCACTAGTGTTCATGGAATCTTGCACAGTTGGGACCATTTTTCTTTAACTTCATCAGGGACCTCTAAATCACCTCCACCTATAATGAAATCATCCAAAGAAGTGAAATTAAACTTTTTAATAATGGTTAAAAAAAATAATTTAATCAAAAATTAAGTTAATTTTTTTATTAAATTTATAATTTATGATACAAAGTCAGTTTAACACAGTGGTATAAGGGTGGAAATGAATAGTTAATCGCTACACGATCAAGACACCAAGAGAAAAACTCGAGGAAACTCCACCCCATTCCATACCCCCAAAATACTAATGAAGGCCCTTATAAATATTTACTATTGAAATATTAGGTTCCCTAGACCCAACTATTCAGTGATTTTGATTACCATATTGTGTATACAATTAGATATGCATGATGTTATCTTACCATTATAGTGTATACTTTTCTGCGTCCACTATTGAAATGGTAATTTCTAATGATTAATTGTCATATTGAGAGGTTATAGAAGATCACAGGCTATAATGAGAACCTTGAGATACTATGACATTAATATTAAATATATGTTCTATGGTATAGATACATCTTACTGATTAGACATAGTAAATGTTTGACCATCAGGTGTTGGGGGCTCATAATCATCGAGACTTCTTCTCATGAAGTTCACACTTGGTGATCTCCAGTAGTGAGATCACAAGGAATGACCTTCCAATAGAAACACCACATATTTCAGGAGTCATTGGATGTTCTTATCTACGATCACGTGTAATGGTCTCCTGAATTGAGATCATTACCAATGTATGTTGCTTGATTGCGTACTTTGAGGCAAGACGAAAACCATGGAAATAAATTCGTGGTGATGTTGTTTGTGTTGGGTGCATCATTTGTTGCATGGAATTGGTTGAATGGTCAAGAAAAGACTTGTCTCTTCTGGGTTATGGAAGTATTATATCTCAAGGAATGTTGATATAGATGTCAGTACCTTTATAAGACCATGGCCATGGCAGTCGAGGGTAAATCCATCCAGTTAAATCAAAAAACAATAAAGCGAGAAAAGGGTGATGACACATGAGTGTGTCCTTTTTTATGAGATATTTCCAACAAGGAGATTATATTACACAGTGAATATTCGTAGGTTGGTTTTCACTGCTGTGACAATACTTATCTCTTTAAGGGCCATGATGGGTTGCTAGATCCCGCTCTAGGTTTGTGAATACTATTCAGTACTATCGAGATAAGGTCCTAGAGGGTCACACACAGTAGCATATTCAAGAATCTTCCCTATTCCGTTGAATAGGAGTTTTGGACATGGTGAGCCCCACCACTGGGGTCTAGGATTTGTCTAAGAAAAAATGATCACCAATAAAATAAATAAATGCATATTATTCTTGTTTAGAATAACGAGTATTGAATTTATTTATTAAATGTATTTACAATTTTTATGTAAATAAATGAAAAATATTAATTGACTAATATTAAATATATTCAAGGATTAATTAATATTTATGGGAGTGATAAGTCAAGTTAATGAATCAATTATTGTCACATAATATATTTTAATATATTACAAGTAAGTGATAATAACATTTATGACTCAGATAAGTAGTTACAATATGTATTTTGTAGTGCATTGATTATTCGGGAGTCGGGTTAGCATTTATAGGTAATTAAATGATACAATAAATAAAAGAGGAGGGGCTTTTTCTAATTACTATTCATGGCGCTTCTCTCTCTTCTCTTCTCTCCCATGAACTTGAGAGAGAGGCTATGGATCCAAGGAGCATAGATCAAGCACTCTCTCAAGCATCACTTGCGAAGTGATGCAGTGATCGTTGGAGAATCGAAGGAATCATCACGATTCCGCGCTAGCACTCGGATTATGAAAAATGGCTATCCCACGGATTCCTTGAAGCATGTGTGGATGATCTAGAGGAGTTTGATATCAGATTCTTCGATTAGTGATCACCAATGACGAGAAGACGTCGTGCACGACTTCGGAATTAAATGAGGTATTTTATGGTTTATTTTTGTGCTTAAAATCTTTCACACGTGGTCCTTGGCTAAGACTGGGCTTCCGTTCACTGACGTCGACATGTTTATGTCAATGGTCGGTGGAAATTTTTTAAAACCCACCTATTTCAGGCTTCCACTGCAAGCTCTGTTCCAACAAGTGGTATCAGAGGGAAAAAATGACTATTTTAATCCAAAATAATTAAATTTGAATTAAAATATAAGGATGGAATCGTTACGGTCTCAACGCCGCAAAACACGTTTGAATCCGATATTGGATGACCCATCTGTGGTCATCCGAAGTTTAAAATATGATTTAAACCAGTTGTTTTATTAATGTTCACCGGTTGGACATCCGGTTACCAGAATTGTATTTTCCGGTGAACCTTAAGGATTATTATTACTATAATAATTTAACTATAATTATAATAGTTTGAATATAATAATAATTTTATTATTATAATATTCTATTATAATAATATTTTATTATTATATGTTTTTATACTTTCTAGTCTAAATATATACTTATAAATATAGAAAGGGAGGGACTGACTCAATTTTATGAGTTATGTTTAATTTAAAAAAGACTTTCCTTCCAAGTCTCTTATTTAAAATGGGGGGGGGGGGCACCCCCTATCACGTGGTGAAACGACATGCACTGGCCATCGTTACCTCTTCCACACCACACGCTCACAGTGGCGGGGATGCCTCTAGCCGCTTGCAGGGGATCCCTGCACTAGAGCCACCTCCCACCCCAGGTGCGACTGCACTTCTCAGAACCCTGACCAGGCAGTCGTCTCCCTCCCGCGAAGCCGCTATGCAGATCCTTCATCTCCACTACACTAGGCGCCATGGCCTGCGACCTTCCTCCTCTCCGCTGCCCTGGGCCGCCCCCTACAAGACCCTGCTGATAGGCCGGAGCCACCTGCACAGCCGTAGGCCACCACCCTACACTATCCCGACCAATGCTCTCCCTATGAAGCAATCCCTAACCCCGGCTCCTTCAGCCCCTCCCTTCCACAATAGTAGCAGTGCACCACCCAGGTGCTCCAGCAGCTTCCCGCACGGACCCTCCCTACAACGGATATCTCTCCATTTTGTGGCAGCCTGCACCAAACTAGGCCCTACGCCTTCCCTCTATGCACAACGACATGCTTCTAGCCACGGCCCAAGCACCTCCCTCTACCGTGGAGGTGAGACTCCCTCTCCCCGACACCTCCCCGGTTGCCGCCACCTGCCTCTTCTCCAAGCGCACTGTAGTGGGACACCCCAACACCCCAACTGCCACAAGCTTCCTTGATTCCATGCGGCCCTCCTGTGGTCGGGATCTCTCGGACCAGCAATAGCGCTAGACCGCACTGAACCCACCTCATTCCGGCCGCCTCCCGGTCCTCCAAGAAGACATGTATCTTTCATTTCCCAGAAATAGGTCCGAGCGGGTCGTCTGAGCCCAGAACGGGCTTTGGTAGACTGGCCCGGCCCAAAACACCCCTGCATGGGGACGTTATCACCCAGATTGGGCCTACGCGGGTTCTCCCTGACCTGCATAGGCCTTGACTGAAGTTTCATTGGCCCGATTGATTTTATTTAATTGAAAATTAATTAATTAAATAAATTAAATTAATTTAATTTCATTTGATAATTTAATTAATTATGTAAATTTTTAGTTTAAATATTTAATGTGACGTAATTAATTTAATTGGGATATTAATTAAATTAATTAATTAATTTAATTTTCTGTTTTAAAATTAAATTAATTAACTAGGATTGAACGATGTTAAATTGAATTAAAAACAAGAGTGGATTTTTTTAATTCATTTAAATTCCATCAAGTTTATTTTTAATGCAAGTTTAATTTTATTCTACATTTATTTAATATACGTGAGTTTAATGCATGTATGAATGATCATGAGCCTTAGACCGACCAATGTATTTCTGGTGTTTATTTATTTTATTAAATTATTTATTTATTGCAATGTTTTTGTAATAATTAATTTAATTAAATAAAAGACGATTTGTGTGTCGTCTCAAGTGTCATTATATGTATAAGGGTCTACACGCCCATTCTCAGAGTTGTATTTTTTATACCTCGAGACCCCTCACCTGCATGTGAGTACTAATGTAAAATGACTAGATGAGGTGTGATGTAATTCACGCAAAGTCACAGCGACACACCAGAGAAGAGTTGAATTCATTGCAGGGGAATGTACTGCTATTCAAGTTACAAGCCATGCGACTAAAGGTACTTACCCATAGGGTTTCGGTTGGCCCATTATTCACTCAATGAATCAACCATCAGAATCCTATCATAATCAGGTTTTTCCTTTTATTTAAACAAGGTTTACTATTTTTTGAATGTGTAGTTAGAACGCGATCACATAGAATAATAACAAACAAGCATGCAAGATAAAATGAACATGTGACGCGATGGAATTTCTATTTCTTTCACGATCAGTTTAGAGTGCGATCACATAGTACGTGCTTATAAAAATAAAAAAGGATTTATTTCGTAACACTAAAAATAATAAAACCCTAAAAAATATATTAAGTCATAACAGCCTTCCGTCATTCAAATTTGGACAAAACCGACTGTTTGAGGTGCCAGTCATGCCATAACTGACGGTGCCTCTTACTAACTTGGATTCCTTAAAATAATTATGGGATGACTTAACTAGAATTTCAGAAAATAAATATCCATAGCTTGTTTGTTGTAATTTTAGAAGAAAGCATTGAGTAAATCATGTTCTGATTTTAAGAAGCTGTGACTTCACTTAACAGATCAAGGACCTACAAGTTAAAGTGCTCAGCCAGCAAAAAGCACTCCTAGAACCTTCCATGCAGTAGCGTAGCCATAGCTTGTAGACTATGAGGGGTGGTTCAGGGATCCTTTCCACTAGAATACTCAAGAAACAGAGTATTCTGATTCTAACACAGAGGGTTCCTAGAATCCGATAAAATAATTAGAGATAATAAATGATTTAATTAATTATTTAATCAAAATTTCTTAACAGGTAATCTATATAAAAGGAACTAATCTAGTAAAATTCATTTTTGTAGAAAATGGTAAGATATATCACAAGAATAAAAACTGTGATATTATATTAGACAAAGTAAATGTCTTCACTGACATGAGAATCCATGAGTAGTACATGCACGTGTGAATAGTACTGTGATATAGGAAACTCAGGGAGCTAGTGTCCCCAATATTGTTAACTACCTCAAGAATAAAGGGTGAAACTTCTTAAAAGAGACTAATATACAAATCATATGATGGTTATATCATTATGATTTCACCAATGTATGGTGTCAGTTGCAGTCGCTACACTGGGACATGGATGATAAAACATGAAGTCTCATCTCTGAGAAGTTTGCAAGGAGAAAGAAAAGCAATGATATGAATAAGGAAATGTTAAACTGGTATGTATAAACTGAAAGATTTATCATGATCTTTAAATGGATCTCTCTCTCATATCATTTTCACCCCTTTACTCAAGTTTTGTTTTAAGTTACAAAATGAACAAGTATTGAGTAAATGCTTCATTACCTATCTAGGTAAGGTTCACCAAGTGAATAAGAATAAAATACAATTAAGCTTTAATTCTTATGGAGGATAAATTAAAATTCAACGTGAAAAGGTCAAAGACATTTAATGACAATGACACATTCATGACATCCTTCAATTAATGAGGTATTAACAATGATTATTTGTATTTCATATTATAAAATAATACTATGGAAGTTTAAAAGCAATAATCTGATTTAAAGAAGCAAGTTTTTTCTTCTACATCATACATATTCATAAATGAAATGTTTCTTTTTACTACTTGGGTATTTAGTACTATATTCTTTTTACATATATGTATTTAAATAAAGTTACCAAGTAAGTATAGAAACCTTACTAGAAGTCAGGTGTATTCTCTAAGTTGCTAGGAAAGAGTGATACCTAAGACAGTGGTGAGAAGTACACAGCTTCTTTAATTTCCAAGTGAAAGATTCATATTGAAATTTTATTGAGTATAACCATAAATATTAATCTCATGTGTCCTTGGACAAAAGTAGACATTCTTCCAAGTTTTGGAATGAATGTTGTTTTTTGTAAACTCAATCACTAGTTCAGTGATACATGAATCACATGCAATGAGTGATGAATATAAATGTAAGACTTATACCCGGTTGTGACAAGTTAATTATTTTTTAAATAAAACTAAAAGTGGATTTCATGAATATAACATGTATGGTATTTAGGTTTGGAATAGCTAAATAATTTTGGTATTATCGACTTCTTTAGTTTGGACAAAGGATCCTTTAGAAATAAAGGTATGTCACAAAGCTTTTGGAAATAGTTCAACGAGTAAGCATGAACTGTTCGAAGAATAAGATAGAGGTATATATACTTCATAAGATTACTTTAAGTAATTAAGGACTAATGAAGTAAAGTATATTCATGGTCAGGAGATATGAGTTTATTCAGGTAGGGATACCGAAGAATATCTTGGCAAAGATTTCATCAATCATAAAAATGTATCATGGAGTAATTCTTGAATGAAAATTACCTTATTAACATCACGAAATTGATGTTAATGAGGAGGATTGATGATGAAGTCTTACATATCAACATTGATTGTAACGCCCTGACCCCAATTACCCAGAGTCAGTGCATTATTACATAATATTGGCATGATCACAAAAGATCAAGTCTCCAAAGACCGATTAGTTTAGTAGCCTTGGAAACACTAGATATATTTATAAGTCTTACATTATATCATAAAGTAAAAAAAACTACAAAAAAATATTATCTTCATATCCCCTGATATTATCCCTAGAGGTCATTCATAAATTACTTCTTCACATCCTGGAAAAAATAAAAAATTTGAAAGGGGTGACCTCAGATGCTCAGTAAGAATAACAATATAGCAGAAACTTTCATAAATAAGAATAAACATTTAAAGCAATGTATAACTAAAACAAAAGCCTTTTAAACTTTAACTTCAGCATAATATGGAAAAGATAAAATGGAATAATTCCATTTACTTATTCAAATAGATTTATACTAGTCAAATAATCACATGAAATATCAATAACCACTTTCATAATGATGGAATGCATAATTCCAGACTATCATAACCACGTATCCAAGGCCTCGTGCCAAGAATAAAAATAAGATTTTGTCAAGGCCTCGTTCCAAGACACTAGTTTGTCTCATGAGACCTACCGATGTATCAAGGAGCTATAGCGTGCTCCACCCATCAATTATTAATTCCAATGCATTCCTCATATGAACTGGTCTAAACATAACATAAACATTCGTATTAAAACTAGCATATAAAATGTAAATACTTTCTCCATAAACCATGAATGGTATAAAAATAACACATCCACAGTCAAACATATCACAAAAACATCAATACAATATTGAAGTTTTGTATCGTAATAAATCAACTTAAAATAAGCTTAAAATCCATCAAAGGATGTTGACATAGATGAAATCAAAACTATTTAAGAGAAATATCTCTTTTTTTTAAATCATTAAAAAGTCACATAATTATAAAAGAAAAAATTTACTTTGAAAATATTCTTATAGTCTTGTAATGGAAGCTTAAAAGATTTTATAATGGTATAAAATAGCCACACCCACTGTATAAGTTAAAAAAAATACATTCTTACCTTAATTTTGTCGAAAATTTCAAAAAGTACCTTGTTTGGAAAATGACGGAAATATTCCTTTCAAAAACGTATAAGGTCAAAGAAGGGTATAAATGAATTTAACCCATTGTATAATAAAAAGTAAAAATGTTTTGAAATACATTTTTAAGAAACATGGATGTGGATGATAAAGAGGTCCCAGTAGATAATTACATATGAACAACCTTGAATAATGAAGAGGTTGTAGAATTAACCCTTACCTCGTGTCCGACTTGACTCGATCATTATTTAATATCCTGAATAATAAACTAGAGTTAATCTCTACTTGATTAAGAACCTTTTTCAAGTTCATTATTCCTTTTATATCACTTATTACCATGTTATGAAAATTATGTAGTCATTTAAGTTAATAACGGTCGTTTTGTCAATCTTTGGTACTTGAGTCAACAATAAACTTCTTATAATTACAAGTTGTTCATGTGGTAAAATATCCATTATCTCTATAATTATATTAATGATCTTGATATCATATATATCATATATATTCAGTATATATGTTCATTTAAAATATTACATAACATTTAGAGGTAAGAAATGAAATGCACTGTTCATGGAGACGGTAAGCCGTACGTACGCATGAACGCTACTTTCATTTCTATTTCATATTTAATGGAATGAAATCATAATTATATAAAGGTATATTATTATTCAAATATAATATGATATATAATATCATTTAAATCCTTCCTTTATGCATCCCACATATGGCATCAATGATTCAAATAACTTTGAGGGGGTGGCAGTCCGCACTTCCTAAAATGAAATTATCACATTTACCCATAATGGAAATCATAAAGGTATGACATAAATGAAAAATACAGAGGAATAAGGAAAACATAAACATAATATATATCATATATAAATATAGTGACATCTTAATGGACACTATGAGAGGTGTTAAAAGAATATTGAACGATCATCATTTTGTGAGGCAGTAATTCTCCACCCACAGAAACATTATGTTCTTTAACCATTAGATGGAGGTTTGTGTAAGTGTAGTTCGAATCCTTCTCATAACAACATACAAGTATATTTAGGATACTAGTTTTGTTACAAAAGAAAATAATAAAAAGATTTTAGGGGGTTGGAGAAGCAAAATAAAACAAAATAACAGAAGAGAAGACATTACCTTTAAATCGGGTAACTCCCCTTGGTTTGAACCAAAAGGGTTTCTGGAAGAGCTTTCTGCCTAAGGTAATGCTTCTAGTATTAAGGGAGGAAAGTTGACAGGGTATTTGGGAAGAGTTTGGCCGAGACAAATGGCTTTGAAGGTGTAAATAATGTGGTAGAGGTGGGGGCCTTTTATAAGAGGAGAGGAGGGGCTCTTTTAGAAAGATTGAAATGTTACTTTATTATGAAATGCTTTTCGGATTTTAAAGGTCCCAAAATGATATATTTTGAGGATAAGGTGATAAGTGTTCGAAATAAACCCATACGATAGGCTTTAGACAAGTGTAAGTCTTATATTTTACCTTATCATTTCATTTTATTTAAATCATTCATTAATGAGGTAATCATAGCGTTATCATGGTGTCATAAATAAATAAATTTATTTAATGTATAAAAATTATAAAAAAATACGATTATGTATGAAATATTTTTATATTTACAATGAATATTTATATTCTAAGAGATCATTTATGTAGAGAAAATTAAAATTGTTTTACTTAGGTGTTACATACTTTTGTTATATTTTCCTTTCTTTAAAAAATAAAATGATAAAAAGTCACTATCACATAAAAGTGATTCCATGGGGTCCCTAAGTTGGCACAAGGAATCCCATGGTCAGAAATGACACAGCCAATAGCATTAGGAAACATGTTGGGGTCATTTTATATTATTATGATATTATTTCATTACCCTTAACTACCCGATTACTAATTAATCATGATAATTAAAGATAATTGTCGTCGTTACTATTCATAATGTCCAAAAACAAGAGTCTTAATTACATAATTTGGACCTTCTGATTACAAATATTGGATATATTTTACCAAACTCCAAACAAATAACTTTCAGTAATTAATTTAAAAATAATTTTCGTTGTCAAAACCAAATACGAGTTTTTAAGAAGTAAAATCTATCAAAAGATTAACTTGTTTTTACATCCAACTGAAAAGTAAAATTACTTAAAATGAACAAAATTGTATTAAGTGATAAAAAAATAATTCAATTATACTTTAAAACCAATTAAAATGATAATCTAACTATATAAATAAATTAGATGAAAAGGCAGTTTTGAATTAAAATACAACATTTTTCACAATTCATTAAAAATGAACATTATCAGAAAAATACCAAAAATTTACCCTATGCTATATTTGATATTCAAAATATAGAAATGATGTAAATTTTACAAAATTAAAAACATAGAAGTTTCATTAATAAATTATATAGTTAATTCCCACTAACAAATAGTGTGTTTTTAAGAAACAATATCAATCAAAAGATTGACAATTGTTTATGTCCAATTTCAAAGTGAAATTAATTATAATGATCACCATTGGATAAAATAGTAAAATTATATTATAATTATACTTTAAAACCACTCAATAGTATAAATTATCACTATAAATTATTTTTATTAAAAAGTTGTTTTTAAGTATTTTTCACTATTCATCGAAAATTGGATGTTCTCAGAAAAATACAAAAAATTCAACATAGGATAATTTCAATATTTTGAATCCAAAAATGAAGTCCAATTTGAATAATAAAATTTATAAATTTTCAAAAAGTGGGTATTACTGTTCATAATGGCTACTTTAATTGGTCGCGGTGTGTTAGAATCTCGAACTTACGTACAATGCAAGCTATTGCATTATTGAAAGAAAAGCGTACCATGGAATCTTGGGGTGTTACATTCTCCCCTCCTTCAATAAATTGAATCCTCGCAATTTGAAATTATTCTTAAAAAAGAAAAGGTTGAAAGTAGAAAATACCTTTGTAGAAAACCCACTTCGGAAATAAGGTTAATAAAATTTAGTCTTAATAAGAGGGAAAGGGAAATGAAAAAGTCACCATCAAATTATGATCTCGATTATAAGAACATTGGTGGAAATTAGAGACACATAATTGGAGGAAAAATGTAAATACTTTTAGGGAGTGATTGTGGTCATTAATAAAAAACAAGTGTAAGATTGAGGGCCTCAAAGCCTTCAATCTATGGTGATTTAAAATATCATCAGTTAGACAAAACATAAGTTATTCAGATAACACATTTTTTTAAATATATATTTCCTAAAGTTTAAGAATTAATTTATTAATAGAATAAGATAGAGGTTTATATATATATATACTTGAAAAGTAGAGTTTCAACCCTCAACTAATTTCTACCGCAAACTCATCTTTTACTTAAAAAGATAATAGAACTCAAAAATATTATATTTATCCTAATCGTGAAAGGTTACAAATATTAACACATACCATTTAGATTAGGAAAACAATTTTTTAATAAATAGGGACTTTTTGTAGGCTAGTGGTAGGTAATAAAGTCCTGTCGCACTATGGTTGTGGGTTCGATTCCTGCAGCTTTGTCCGACGCGACGGGTTATCCCCCGACCTGCAGGTTGTCCTTTTCCTAAAACTATAGTATTATAATATTCCAAAAATAATCTTCAGAAATTTTTTAACCTCAAACAATACTATCCAAAGTTCAACTTAATCCACTCCAACCTTTATAGTTATCCAAAATACCTCTATCCAGACTTTCTCTAAAAGGTCTCTAAATTCCAAAATCAATTGTAACATCAGATTACCCAAACAAAGTAAAGTTTCTCTTATTGTCACATACTAAAAATATGATTACCTTCATCATATTAAAACCTTAATGAAGAAAACAAGTACTCTAGTAAAATCATTATATATATCACATTATTCTTATAACCATAATATAGTTCTTGAGTCCAAAAACACAAATACAATAATTATTCATCTTAAACTATAGTAACAACTTATGATTGGCCTCGATCCCATGACATTTTATGAGGTAAGTTTCCCTGACACTTAGGAAATTCATTTGCATAATTCCCTATTTCTCTACAATTGTAGCATTCAACATTGATAGCCTCTTTCTTTCCCTTGCAATCACGATCCTGGTGACCTTTTACTCCACATTTATAATAAACTCCCATTCCTTTTAGGCAATTACCAGGGTGATTCTTCCCACAATTATCGCATAATGGTAAGTCCTTATTTCCCTTTTTCCCTTTACTCTTGTTCCACCGTTCTCTTCTTCTCTTGCTTTACTTTATTGTCATAAGATTAAGAGAATTCCTTTTCTATCTTGATAGAACACGAGACTATATCTTCGTACGTTGAGAAAGATTGTGATACTAATGGTCGACGGTGAAAAGGTTTTAACCCATCGAAGAAACGATCGATCTTACTTATTGGGTTATGTATATAATCTGCCACATGCCTCACTAACCTTGTAAAGTTAGCTTCATACTTTGCAACATTCTCATCCTCCTTTTACCTCAGACTCAGAAATTATCCTTCTATATCCGCTCGATGGTCATGAGGAAAGTATTTTTCTAAGAAAATATCTTTAAACTCTATCCATTCCATACTTGATACTTCTTCATCTTCATTTTTATTTTGAATCAATGACCACCATTGATCAGCATCTTCAGTGAGGCGGTAAACTGCCAGGACAAATTTTTCCCTTTCACTACTCCCTAAAGCCTAAAATATATTCTCTAGGTAATTTATCCATTGCTCTGCTATTAATGGATTTGTACCCCCATTAAATGTTGGTGGTTGTTGCCTCATGAAGAGGTATAACATTGATCCTCCACATTGTGGATCAGGGTTCTCCATACGAGTAAGGTTATTATTCATAACCTGAGTGAGTTGTCCTAGTATGGTGATAAGCTAATCAGCACTAGTTGTATCACCAGCTCCATTATAATTATCTTAAGCAGGAGGGAAATCCCTACATGGAGTGCGTGCATTAATACAGCTTCCATTTATTCCACTAGGTGCCATTTCTAAACAATGGCATAAATTGGATCAGTTTATGAATCAAAATACATAATTCCATACTTGTAATACACTTTACATAAATTGAACTGTTTATGGATATAATCAATATTCATAAAAAAATGTTTTCTTTGAGGAAGTATATACTCATAAACCCTTCATAATGATTTGTAAATAAAATGAGAATTATCCTAAGCATATCCCCTTGGAGTGTCGTAACCAATAGTGCAGAAAAGCCCGTTGTCGTGCACCAGTTCCCATTCGAGTCTATCTCAAAGCAGTGTTTTCGGGTTTTACCCCTCGATATATCTATGCCAGAGCTATCTCTACCTACTTGTATCAAGATGGGGATGTATTTCTTAGAAAAATCATAAAATTCTTAAAATACCAAAATTCTAGGAAGTTCTCCTATACTAATCCTCAATGTCTATATTAGATTTATATGCTCTAATCAGATTTTATCTAAATCTAGCTTCTAAGGTTAGTACTAAACTTCCTCTGATACAAACTATAACGCCCTGTAACGACCCGAATCCGGAGCCCCTCCACTGGTGCCCCGTACCCAGTTCACCACATGACCTCAAGCGCGCTTCCCCAAATGCCAGAGGCTGCCGACTAGCAGCGAGGGCCTTGGTGAGTCGGTGGGGAAACTACGCCCTCATTCGGTAAAGTATACGACAGAAAAACAACCAGACGCAATAGCGGAAACAAAAACAGCATACAAAAACTGAACTGAACAGCGGAATAATGGATAAAATAATAATGATGCAACATGGTACATATGTCTATGGAAAGCAGAAAACAAACCAACATGCTGAAGTACAACTGAAAAACAAAGTGCAAAGGAGAACAAGGTAAACTCCTCAGCATCTCGAGCCACGACTCGGTCCCATGCTCTCCAGCTCCAGTGCAATCAAGAACCTGAAGTAGAAGGACGCTTGCCCTTATCTATACCTGCAGCAACATAGTCTGCTTGGGCCCAAAAGTATGGCCCAAACAGGGTGTGAGATGCAATCCTAATTGGCAATCACCCAGAGATCTGTGCCTAACAGTCAATGAATGCATGGCAGTAATAAAACAAGAAGTAGTAAATAGAGACACAAGCAGCTACAATCTATAGTTCTAACAAAAGAAGTGCACAAGTAAACAACTAGCAACAAAGGAAAAAGATAACCCTCTGGGTAGCTCTCACAACATAAACCCTATGGTTAAACCTATAAGTACTAGCAACCCTCTAGGCAGAACACACAATCTCACCCCTCTGGTTCAGTTATAAAATTAATAGACTCTTTGGGGAAGCACTCACCATCAATTCCCCTTATAGTCTCGTATCATACTAAAGGCTCTCTGGGGAAGCACTCAACGTCAATTCCCTCTGTGGCCTTCGTCAAATAACTACAAACTCTTTGAGGAAGCACTCAACGTCAATTCCCCCAGTGGTCTCGCATCGTATTTAAAGACACTATGGAGAAGCCCTTACGTCAATTATCCCTTTGGTCTACTACTCTAGGTTCTCACAGTCCTGAGTGAAAATAAACATTCTTAGTGCGCGTACATCATCCAAGTAAACCTCAAGAACTACTTGGCTATCATTCTAAGGCTCAATAGAAATAAAGTAGCAGTTTTACTATCCTGCAGCTAGGCATGGAAACTGGCAAAATGCTGAAAAGGCAGAACAAACATGGCAAAGCATACTAAGCACAAAATAAAATAATCTACTTACAAGCATAAACCTCTACTACATCAATCAAGCAAAGCAAGAAAACAACAAGGAAAAAATAGGAAACCCACAATTCCCCGCCCAAGGGAATTTGTGGAATTTGCACAAAGTACTCATCGACTTTCAACAAAAAGGCACAAACCACCTACCTCGATCCTAGGAGATCGATATATGTGAATCACGACGCTTTATTCCCCTTTAGAACATCGTAGATCTGAGAAAACGAACAAAATGATCAACCCACGATAACTCAGAAAGGAATAGGAATCAGAAAACGAAGATCAAT
Source organism: Viscum album (assembly GCA_963277665.1). Taxonomy (NCBI): domain Eukaryota; kingdom Viridiplantae; phylum Streptophyta; class Magnoliopsida; order Santalales; family Viscaceae; genus Viscum; species Viscum album. The sequence goes on along the minus strand of OY728158.1, from coordinate 810,344,214 downwards.
CAGAAAGAAGATCTTACCGCTGTGATTCCAACGTAATCGACCATGCTTGAATCAGATAACGGACGAAGAGGTGGAAGCTTGTCGAAGATTCGGCTGTACGGGTCACTCTCGGACGAATGGGACCTAGAAGGAGGTGTTTATGTCTGTCAGGCCCGACCCCGGTTCATTTAGTAAAAAAAAATAAAGTACACAATGTGTACTTTTAGAGTACACGGCGTGTACTAGGTCTTTTCCATACTCTGCCAAAATCGACTTCAACGTCACCCCTACACACCGTGTGTGTGGCCCAGGCATGACCAGGACACGGCTTCGAGCCGGAGAAGAGTACACGGCGTGTACTCAGAAAGTACACGGCGCGTACTTTGAAAATTTCCAGAAAGTTCATTTTTCTTAAAAACTCCAGAAAAAGGAAAAGCGTACCTTAAACGAAGATCCGGGTTCTTACAAACTTCCCCCCTTAAATAAATTCATCCACAAATTTCCCTAGCGAGGCGCAGAAGAAGAAACCCCGAACAACTCTGGCCACTACGATCGTACATCGACCTTCCTCTCCCAGGTCTCATCCTGTACTCACCCATGCTGCCATAGCACCATTACAAGGGGGACAGACCGCCCACAGAGAACCTTCATACTGCGATCGACAATCCGGATGGGATGCTCCTCAAACGATGCATTCGCTTTGAGCTCAACCTCCTCAGGTTGAAAGACATGAGACAGGTCTGAAAAGTAACGTTGGAGTTGAGAGACGTGGAATACGTCATACATGTCCCAATACTTATGGGGTAGCTGCAACCGATAGGCAACATACCCAATTCTCTCCAAAACCTCAAACGGCCCGATGTACCGCGGTGAAAGATTACCCTGTCTCCGAATCCACTTGTGTCCCAACTTCGGTGCGACACATAGGAAAACCTGATCCCCGACCTCTAAGTCCAAATATTGTCTCCGCTGATCAGCATAAGACTTCTGTCGAGACTGTGCTGTAGCCATCCTCTTCCGAATCATCTCTATCTGCTCTGAAGTCTCTTGAACAAGACATGGTCCCAAAAAAGCTGCCTCTCCTTCCTCCAGCTAGCATAAGGGTGATCAGCATGGCCTACCGTACAGAGCCTCGTATGGTGCCATCTGAATAGTCACCTGAAAACTATTTTTGTAGGTGAACTCCACCAGAGGGACATGATTTTCCCAAGAACCGCCAAAGTCCAGGATACAAGTTCTGAGCATATCCTCTAGCACCTGGATTGTGCGCTTGGACTGGCCTTTAGTCTGGGGATGATATGCTGTACTCAAAAGTACCTGTGTACCCAAAGCCTTCTAAAGTCCTTGCCAGAACTGAGAAGTAAAGCACACTTCCCTGTTTGAAATAATGGAGTGTGGAACTCCATGCAGACGAACGATCTCTCGGATGTAAAGTCATCCTAGATCATCCACACTAAAGGTCTCCTTGATCGGGAAGAAGTGAGCAACCTTCGCGAGCTTGTCGACGACAACCCAAACAACATCGTTTCTCCAAGGTGTCCTCGGAAATCCGATCACAAAGTCCATTGCAACATCATTCCACTTCCACTCTGGAATAGGTAACTGCTGTAAAAGGCCTGCTGGTCGTTGATGCTCTGCTTTCACCTGCTGACAAGTAGAACATCTCATGACAAAACCAACATCATCTTTCTTTATGCCTGGCCACCAGTACTGGCGATGAAGATCCCGATACATCTTGGTGACGCCAGGATGAACTGCCCAAACAGAGGAATGAAAATCCTGCATCTTCTCCTCGCGTATGTTTTCTGGAACCCATACGCTTCCCTGGAAACACAATATCTCATCCTCGCCCATTGTCCATCTAGGAAGAGGGTCATCGCCTGACACACCCTCCCGCAGGACTAAGCCTTCTGAGTCTGATAGCTGCCTCATTCATACCCGATTGAGAAGTGTAGAGGTAACAACTATAGAAGATAGGAAAGTATGTCCCTATCTGTCGTGCACCTCGAGATGCATCTCAGAGAATAGATCCATAAGCTGCCACTCACTACTGGCCTCCTGAACTGCCTGAATTTGAGTTCGCCTGCTCAACGCATCTGCCACCACGTTGCCCTTTCCTGGTGTATAGGTAAGCTCGAAATCAAAAGATTGAAGATAATCAACCCACCTGCACTATCTCAGATTCAGATCACACTGAGTGAAGATGTACTTGAGACTCTTATGGTCGGTGAAGACCAAAAAGTGCTCTCCTAGCAGATAGTGTCTCCAACAATGTAAGGCATGAACAATAGATACCAAATCCAGATCGTGCGTAGGGTAGTTCCTCTCATGTGGCCACAATTGCTGAGATCCGTACAAAACGACTCCATGTCCCTGCATAAGCACAACTCCTAGTCCAATACCTGAAGCATCACAATAAACAGTGTAGCTCTTTCCTGGCTCTGGAAAGACTAGTATCGGTGCTGACGTCAACCTCCCTTTCAGCTCTTGAAAGGCTGACTCGTAAGAATCTGACCATAAGAACTTCGACCCCTTCTTGTCCAGACCTGTCAAAGGTGATGCTAGAAGAGAAAAGTCCTGAATAAAGCGTCTGTTGTATCCATCCAGCCCTATGAAACTCCGTACCTCAAAACTTTCTTCGGCTGCTCCCAAAAAACTACAGCTCTCACTTTCTCTGGGTCTATAGATACTCCTGCTTCTGAGATGACGTGACCTAAGAAGTGAATCTGATCCTTCCCAAAGTGGCACTTTGATAGTTTAGCATAAAGCCGATGCTCTCTTAGTGTACTTAGAACGATCTCAAGATGTGTGGCATGGTCATGTCGAGTGTGAGAGTACACCAAGATATCATCCATGATGACCATGGAGAAAGAGTCCAAGTAAGGATGGAACACTCGGTTCATCAGTGCCATGAAAACTACAGGCACGTTCGTGAGACTGAACGGCATGACTATATACTTGTATAGACCATACCTGCTCTTGAAGGCTGTACGAGGTATATCTGATGGTCTAACACGCAATTGATGATAGATGGACCTCAAATCGATCATCGAGAACACCCAGGCTCCTCAAAGTTGATCAAAGAGGTCATCGATCCTCGACAATGGATATCGGTTCTTGACTGTCAACTGGTTCAGCTTCCGATAATCCACACAAAGCCGAAGGGTACCGTTTTCCTTCTTTGCAAACAGGATAGGCGAACCCCAAGGAGAAGTACTGGGTTTAATGAAACCCTTTTCCTATAACTCCTCCAACTACTTCTTGAGCTCTTGCAACTCAGGTGTGGCCATCCTATAAGGAGGTATGGACACTGGTGCTGCTCCTAGCACGAGCTCAATAGAAAAGTCCACCTCACGCTCCGGAGTCAAACCCGAAAAGTCCTCTGGAAAGACGTCCCTGAAATGATCCACCACTAAAGGAAAGTTTAGCTGTGGAGTCCCCTAATCATCCAGATAAAGACTAGCAATCTGGGCTGTCACCCTTCCTAGCCCATGATGCTCGAGTCCATCTTGAATCGCCTGAACATCCCATTCGCCTCTATGAAGAAAATATTCACCCTCTGGTGAAACGAAACTCACTCTACGGCGATAACAGTCGATGAATACATGGAAGGGAACTAACTAGTCCATCCCGAGGATGACATCATAGCCTCTCGTATCTAGGACATAGATATCCCATAAGAAACCATACCCTGCAACCTCGAGAGGGAACTCTCTACACTGGCGTACACTAGATGTCCTCTTTCCCCAAGGTGTGTCTCATGTCAACGAGTCAGTAGAAGAAAATATGCAGAGCCCAAGGATCTCCATGACAGTAACAGAGATAAAGCTATGCATAGCACTAGTATCGAAAAGAGATGAAGATAAAACTGAGTCTACTAAAACCGTACCTCAAACTGTAGAAGGGTCGGGATCCTGCTCCTAATAGGTCTACTCCACGGTAAAAGACTGGCATGCACTGTGGCCCTGTGCCCCTAGCTGACTACTCTGAGATGAACCTCCCTACTGGTACTGAGGGACTGGTGCCTGACCACCACGACCTCGACCTCCACCTCGGCCCGAACGGCTGGAAGAACTCCAGTTCCCCGACTAGTGAGAGACTGGTGGGGCTACTCCTGAATGAGGAGTCATGGAAGAACCCCGCTCACTAGCTATTGGTGAGAAAACCTAGAAGAAATGCGGAAGGTGACCCATCTTGCCGCAAGATTGGCACTCCACGGGGTCCCTCTGGCACTGCGGCCTCGTGTTCCATGACAGGCCACACTGGTAGCATGTCACCTGGCTGCCTGACGATGCATCATGCTTCCTTGGGTCACCACGTGTAGGCTCTCTATAGTGCTTATTACTGTCATATGGAGGAAGACTAGCTCTAGAAGTAGGACCGCTTTGGTTCGCAGCTCCAGAGTCTCTCAGATTGCGCTCCGCAATCAGTGCCTGGTTGACGATGGAAGTGATGGAAGTCAGCTGGAAGATGTTCATTTGCGAGTGGATCTCCCTCCTGAGGCCATCCTCAAACTTCCTTGCTAAGAACACCCCACTTCCATCCCGTAGGGGTGTGAAATGCTGCAGCTCGGTGAAGCGAGAGGAATACTCCATGACAGATAGATTACCTTGCTCTAAGCTCATGAACTCCCAGGCTCGATCGGCCCTCAGGGTCTCTGGGTAGAAGTAGTCATAGAACACACACTAGAACTCCTCCCAATCCATAGCCTGCTGTTGACCCGCCTGTGAGATCACGTCCCAAAACCTCTTGGAGGAGTCTCAGAGAATGTAGGTGGCGAGATTGACTCGCCTCTCTAGATATGTCTCTAGATGGTCGAAAATGGTCCGCATGGCTTCCATCCATGACACTACAGCTTGAGGTCCTCCTTCCCCCGAGAACGTGGGAGGATGCTGCTGCTGAAAAACTCGCGTCAGGTCTTCCATAGTCGTGTTAGGAGGTGGTTCTCCCTGGAAGGTCTGCATCATCCTCAGAAAACCTTCCCTGAACTACGTATTAGCTCCTACGACTGGTTTGACAGCCGGTGCCAAGGCTATCCTGACTCGAGGATCGGCAGGAAGTCCCTGATCAGCCCTATCTGGCGTCTGATCACTGCTTGAAAACAGACATATGACTTGAGGACATCTCGGAGGCATAACTCTGAAAGATCAAAAGTACACCATAGATTAGGAAAATAAGGACAGGGAACACAAGAGTACAAAACGGAAACAGGGAACGGAAAACACACACGTTTAAAAAACTCAACTACACGACGTGTATAAAAACTACACAGTGTGTTTTCTCAATCCACTGACATGGGCATGTACTCCTGCCCTACAAGTCTTGTACACCTCAAACTATACGGCATGTTTCACCCACACACGACATGTACTTGAAATTATTCCCCTGCCCAAGTCTCTTTACACGGCTAACCCACATGATTTTCTTAAACTAAGACTACACGGCGTGTTCCCTACGGACACGACATGTAGTGGACAAGGCTTCGGAAGCCCGTGTTGTTAAAGACATGACCTTCTATAGGGAGGAACCTTACACTGCGTGTTCCGAACAAACACGACATGTATAGGCAGGGTGACACTGTCTCGTGTTGTTCGTGACACAGCTGAGTACCTAGCAAGACTACACGACGTGCTCCAAGAGCTACACGATGTGTCTGAGAGAAGGTCACGCCGACCCATGTTGTTCATGACACGGCTGGGTGACTGGAAGGGACAACACGACGTGTTCCATTACAACACGTCGTGTGCTACTCGAGCTTCCCCAACCCATGTTGTTAGTGACACGGCTGGGTACATGACTCATTACTACACGACGTGTACCTACCATACATGACGTGTTCCTAAAGTTACTTTCACGACATCGTTTTCTGCTCACACGGTTAGTAACATGGCCTAAAAACTACACGGTGTGTATCCAAAGAGTACACGCCGTGTATTCTGGGTTTTTCTGGGCAGTAGCTCGGAAACTGCACAGAACCCTAGAAACACTAAAAACAAGGCAAAGAGGTGCCAAATTCGGATTCTTGAGGGCCCATAATCCCCACGAATCAAATCTTGGCATCTCCTATAATCACATACAAGGGAAAAACAACACCTCTCTAACATAACAGTATGGATTCTATCAAGAATCTATCACAACAGCAAGCATAATCTACACAGACTCTATCACAACAACATGCAATCGCTAATGCACCCCAGATGGCATGGCAAGAATGCATGGAATGTGATTTCTAGAAGTGCCTATATGACGCATGAGATGGCATACCATCATCTCATTGGGTTGTGACAGAAATAGAACCGAAATATCAAAACAATAACCGCACAAGTTATGCGAATCACTCTAGGTGAAAACATATCAACCATAAAAACTCAAAACCAGCAAACTGTAATTAACGAGGTAGTATGGATTTTCCCTGTACACGGGTTAGCTACTCCTGAGCATAGCTTAATACCAAGTACCGATTTCGTCCTATCCCTGGCTAAAGTCTCCAAACAGTAAAGCAAGAGAAAAGAACTCCTCTGATACCACTTTGTAATGACCCAAATCTGGAGCCCCTCCACTAGTTCCCCATACTCGGTTCACCACATGACCTAAAGCGCGTTTCTACAAATGCTAGAGGCTATCAACTAGCAGCGAGGGACTTGGTGAGTCGGTGGGGAAACCACGCCCTCATTCGTTAAAGTATACAGTGGAAAAACAACCAGACGCAATAGCGGAAACAAAAACAGCATACAACAACTGAACTGAACAGCGGAACAAGGGATAAAATAATAATGATGCAACATGGTACATATGTCTATGGAAAGTAGCAAACAAACCAAATTGCTGAAGTACAGCTGAAAAACAAAGTGCAAAGGAGAACAAGGTAAACTTTTCAGCATCGCGAGCCACGACTCGATCCCATGCTCTCCAGCTCCAGTGCAATCAAGAACCTGAAGTAGAAGGACGCTTGCCCTTATCTATACCTGCAGCAACATAGTCTGCTTGGGCCCAAAATCATGGCCCAAACAGGGTGTGAGATACAATCCCAGTAGGTAATCACCCAAAGATCTCTTCCTAACTGTCAATGAATGCATGGAAGTAATAAAACCAGAAGTGGTAAATAGAGACACAAGTAGTTACAATCTACAGTTCTAACAAAAGAAGTGCACAAGTAAAAAACTAGCAACAAAGGAAAAAGGTAACCCTCTGGGTAGCTCTCACAGCCTGACCCCTATGGTTCAACATATAAGTACTAGCAACCCTCTAGGCGGAACACACAGTCTCACCCCTCTGGTTTAGTTATGAAATTAATAGACACTCTAGGGAAGCACTCACAGTCAATTCCCCCTATAGTCTCATATCATGCTAAAGGATCTCTTGGGAAGCACTCAATGTCTATTCCCCCTATGGCCCGCATCGAGGAACTACAGACTCTCTGAGGAAGCACTCAACATCAATTCCCTCTGTGACCTCACATCGTATTTAAAGACACTCTGGAGAATCCCTTTCGTCAATTCTCCCTTTGGTCTACTACTCTAGGTTCTCACAGTCCTGAGTGAAAATAAACATGCTCAGCGCTCATACATCATCCAAGTAAACCTCAAGAACTACTTGGCTATCATTCTAAGGCTCAACAACAATAAAGTAGCAGTTCCACTATCCTACGGCTAGGCATGACAACTAGAAAAACGCCAAACAGGAAGAACAAACATGTAAAAGGATCCTGATCACAAATTAAATTACTCTACTTACAAGAATAAACCTCTACTACAGCAATCAAGAAAAGCAGGCAAACAACAAGAGAAAAACAGGAAACCCACAATTCCCCACCTAAGGTAATTTGTGGAATTTTCACAAAGTACTCATAGAATTTCAACAGAAAGGCACAAACCACCTACCTCGATCCTAAGAGATCAATATATGTGAATCACGATGCTTGATTCCCCTTAGAACATCGTAGATCTGAGAAAACGCACAAAACAATCAACCCACGATAACTCGGAAACGAAGTGGAATAAGAAAATGAAGCTCAAGCAGAAGGAAGATATTACCGCTGCGATTCCAACGCAATCAATCGTGTTTGAATCAGAGAACAGACGATGGGGAAGAAGCTTGTCGAAGATTCAGCCGCACGAGTTGCTCTCAGACGAACGAGACCTATAAGGAGGTGTTTCTGTCCGTCAGGCGCGACCCCAGATCATTTAGTAAAAAAAAAGAAAGTACACGGCATGTACTGAGTCTTTTCCATACTCCGCCAAAATCGGCCTCCATGTCACCCCTACACACCGTGTGTGTAGTCCGGGCATGACCAGCACACGGCTTCGAGCCAGAGAAGAGTACACGGCGTGTACTCAGAAAGTACATGGCATGTACTTTGAAAATTTCCAGAAAGTTCATTTTTCTTAAAAATTCAAGAAAAAGGAAAAGCGTACCTAAAACAAAGATCTGGGTTCTTATACACCCCGAACCCAGTTACCCCAAGTCGGTGCATTATTATGTAACATTTTCACAATCACAAAAGATCAAGTATTGAAAGACCGAATAGTTTAATAGCCTTGGAAACACTAGATATATTCATAAGTCTTACATTACATCATAAAGTAAAAAAAACTACAACAACAACTTTTCTTCATATCCCCTCATAATATCCCTCGAGGTCATTCATAAATTACTTCTTCACATCCTAGGAAAAATAAAACATTGAAAGGGGTGAGCTCAGATGCTAAGTAAGGATAAAAATATTGCGGAAACTTTCATAAATAAGCATAAACATTTAAAAAAATGTATAACTAAAACCAAATCCTTTTAAACTTGAACTTAAGCATAATATGGCAAAGATAAAATTAAATAATTCCATTTACTTATTCACATGGATATTCTACTAGTTGAATAATCACATGCAATATCAATAACCACTTTCATAATGATGGAATGCATAATGCCAGACTATCATAACCACGTATCCAAGGCCTCGTGCCAAGACTAAAAAAAAGATTTTGTCAAGGCCTCGTGCCAAGACACTAGTTTGTCTCATGATACCTACCGATGCATCGAGGAGCTATAGAGGGCTCCACCCGTCACTTATTAAGTCCATTGCATTCCTCATATGAATAGGTCTAGACATAACATAAACATTCGTATTAAAACTAGCATACGAAATGTCAATACTTTCTCCATAAACCATGAATGGTATAAGAATAACACATCCACAGTCAAACATATCACAAAACCATCAGTACAATATGGAAGTTTTTTATCATAATAAATCAACTTCAAATAAGCTTAAAATCCATCAAAGGATGTTGACATATATGAAATCAAAACTATTTGAGAGAAATTTCTCTTTTTTTGAAATCATTTAAAAGTCGCGTAATTATAAAATAAAACATTTACTTTGAAAATATTCTTATAATCTTTTAAGGGAATCTTAAATGATTTTATAATGGCAGAAAATAGCCTCACCCATCATATAAGTTAAAAAAGACATTCTTACCTTAGTTTTTTCGAAAATGTCAAAAATTACCTTGTTTGGAAAATGACGAAAAGATTCCTTTCAAAAACGTATAAGGTCAAATAAGGGTATAAATGACTTTAAATAATTGTCTAAAAAATAGTAAAAATGTTTTGAAAGAAATTTTTAAGAAACATGGATGTGGATGATAAAGAGGTCCCAGTAGATAATTACATATGAACAACCTTGAATAATGAAGAGGTTGTAGAATTTACCCTTACCTCGTGTCCGACTTGAATCGATCATTATTTAATCTCTTGAATAATAAACTAGAGTTAATATCTACTTCCATAATAACCTTTTTCAAGTTCATTATTCCTTTTATATCACTTATTACCATGTTATGAAAATTACGTAGTCATTTAAGATAATAACGGTCATTTTGTCAATCTTTGGTACTTGAGTCAACAATAAACTTCTTATAATTACAAGTTATTCATGTGGTAAAATATCAATTATCTATAGAATTATATTAATGATCTTGATATCATATATATAATATATATCCAGTATATAAATGCATTTTTAATATTACATAACATTTAGAGGTAAGAAATGAAATGCACCGTTCATGGAGACGGTAAGTCGTACGTACGCAGGAAAGCTACTTTCATTTCTATTTCATATTTAATGGAATGAAATCATAATGATATAAAGGTATATGATAATTCCAATAGAATATTATATATAATATCATTTAACTCCTTCCTTTATACGTCCCACATATGGAATTAACGATTCAAATCACTTTGAGGGGGCGGTAGTCCGCACTTCCTAAAATGAAATTATCGCGTTTACCCATAATGGAAATCTTAAAGGTATGCCATAAATAAAAAATAAAAAAGAATAAGTAAAACATAAACATAATATATATCATATATAAATATAGTGACACATTAATGGCCACCATGAGAGGTGTTAAAAGAATATTGAACAATCATCGTTTCATGAGGTAGTAATTCGCCACCCATAGAAACAGTATGTTTTTTAACCATTAGATAAAGGTGTGTGTAAGTGTAGTTCGAATAATTCTCATAAAAACATTCAAGTATATTGAGGATAATATTTTTGTTACAAAATAAAAGAATAAAAAGAGTTTAGGGGGTTGGAGAAGAAAAATAAAACAAAATAACATAAGAGAAGACATTACCTTTAAATCGGGTAACTCCCCTTGGTTTGAACCAAAAGGGTTTCTTGAAGAGATTTATGCCTAAGGTAAGGCTTCTATGATTAAGGGAGGAAAGTTGAGAGGGTATTTGGGTAGATTTTGGCCGCCCAAAATTGCATTGATGGTGTGAATAAGGTGGTAGAGGTGGTGCCCTTTTATAAGAGGAGAGGAGGGGCTCTTTTGGAACGATTGAAATGTTACATTATTATGAACTGATTTTCGGATTTTAAAGGTCCCATAATGATATATTTCGAGGATAAGGTGCCAAGAGTTAGAAATACACCCATACTATAGGCTTTAGAAAAGTTTAAGTATTAGATTTTACCTTATATTTTCATTTTATTTAAATCGTTCATTAATGAGGTAATCACTGCATCATCATGGTGACATAAATAAATTTATTTATTTAATGTCTAAAAATTATAAAAAAAATACCCTGATGTAGGAAATCTTTTTATATTTCCAATTAATATTTATAGTCTAAGAGATCATTTATGTAGAGAAAATTAAAATTGTTTTACTCAGGTGTTACATAATTTTGTTATATTTTCCTTTCTTTAAAAAATAAAATGATAAAATGTCACTATCACACAAAAGTGATTCCATGGGGTCCCAAAGTTGGAACAATGCATCCCATGGTCGGCTATGACACAAAAAATAGCACTAGGACACATGTTGGGGTCATTTAATATTATTATGATATTATTTCATTACCCTTAACTACCCGATTACTAATTAATCATGATAATTAAAGATAATTGTCATCATTACTATACATAATGTCCAAAAACAAAAGAGTATTAATTATATAATTTTTAAATTTTGATTCCAAATATGGTATCTATTTTACCACATTCCCAACATAGAATTTCAGTAATTATTTTAAAAATAATTCTCGTTGTCAAAACCAAAGACGGGTTTTTAAGAAGTAAAATCTATCAAAAGATTGACTTGTTTTTACATCCAATTGAAAAGTGAAATTACTTCAAATGAACAAAATTGTATTAAGTGATAAAAACATAATTCAATTATACTTTAAAAAAAATGAAAATGAAAATATAACTATATAAATAAATTGGATGAAATGGAAGTTTTGAATTAAAATACTACATTTTTCACTATTCATTAAAAATGAACATTATCAGAAAAATACAAAAAATTCACCCTATGATATATTTGATATTACAAATTCAGAAATGATGTCCATTTTACCAAATTCAAAACATAGAAGTTCCATTAATAAATTATATAGTTAATTCTCGTTGTACAAACAAATAGCGTGTTTTTAAGAAACAATATCAATCAAAATATTGACAATTGTTTATGTCCAATTTCAAAGTGAAATTAATTCTAATGACCACCATTGGATAAAATGGTAAAATTATATTCTAATTATTCTTTAAAACCACTCAATATTATAAATTATCACTATAAATTATTTTGATTAAAAAAGTTGTTTTTAAGTATTTTTCACTATTCATCGAAAATTGGTTGTTCTCAAAAAAATTCAAAAAATTCAACATAGGATAATTTAGATATTACAAATCCAAAAATGGAGTCCAATTTTAATAATAAAATTTATAAATTTTCAAAATGTGGGTATTACTATTCATAACGGCTACCTGGATTGGTCGCGGTGTGTTAGAATCTCAAACTTGCGTACAATGCAAGCTATTGCATTATTGAAAGAGAAGCGTACCATGGAAGCTTGGGGTGTTACATTGATCAACAAACTTATGGCATAGAGCAATTCCTGAACGCATATGTTGTACGTAAAAATATTTATGTAAATAATATCAATGTTTTCAACTAGCAGAAACTTCCATTATATTTTATGAAATGCGTTCCAAATAACAGAGATATCCCACAACCATATGCCAACTATAATGAAAAATGGATATCATATGAATCATAGTATGATATAAATCCATTATGTCATAAGAAAATGTGTTTGGATGCAAATAGTTTGTTCTGATATGAACAAACATGCATCAATATAAACACATTGTGCATCTAAGGTAATTATTCTAACGATTTATCGGGATATTACACAAATCCCTAAGATAGAAAAGTTTTAGTCAAGTGATGGACTAGAAATATTTATAAGGGTTCACATATCTATTAGAGATATTGGGAGCTATTTTGACTTGTGTTTTTTCAATGTTCAAGACGCACAAATAGTTGGCATATTAACTATTTCCACAAGATCATGTTAAACAAAGTATGTTACAGAGACACATACCACGTAGGAAGGATAAAACCATGGTGATGGTTTTTATATTCATTACGGCCGATGATCTATTATTCAATGTGAATAATATTTCTTACAAGTAAGCAGTGTATGGAAATTAGCTAAAATTGATAATACCAACTAAAATTCTTTAATGGAATCCATGTATCAAAGTGAAAAGGTCGATTATTATTTTGAATACTAAGATGGGTATTCAAGTGAGTTGATACATGGGTGGTATAAGCACAATACCAATAAGGTTCGATTGGTTTCATGAAGTTGTTATGCCTAATCTGTGAGAATTTTACTTATCATAGAAAATATCTATGATCAAGTTATTTAGAATTGGATGGAATTACCACCAATCATGGATGCCATCTATACCACACAACCAAAAAGGATGGTCACGTCATAGAATGCTAATAAAGGTTGAAAGTTACTAAAATTCTGGTTATGATTAAAGTAAGCAATGTGATCATATAATATACATTTTCAAAAAATGATTTCCATGTGTCTACGAGAGGTTAGTGGGAGTGCCAATATTTTATAGGAAGAAATATGTTTGGAAACATACGGAAAACATAAATTGGTCTCATGGTTAGTTAAGACCGAGATGAAATTTATTCACTAGTGATTGAATTAAAGTAGCGACCTATATTCTATGGAACAAGATATACTAAGGTAGATCCATAGGTTTCTTGGTCCTAGTCAATCATACATATAGTGACATTGTATTGAAAAATAAAAATTGGAAAAATTCAAGAGATGAATTGTTTCCAATGTCACAGGGCATAATATCTCCATGTTGACATGTCCGGGACATGGGAAGAAAAACGTGTTGAGTTGAAATCCATATGTAAAAGATATGGATCAGTCAAGTATTCCATAATATGTACAATAACTGATACTGACAAGGTATATTTTGCAGTAGGCAAATATAAGTTATATCCCGGATCACTGCAAGGGATATTGTCAGAAAAATCTAATTTTACTTCGACAAGTACAAAAGATATGTAGCTGGTAAGTGGAGAGGAATGGATACAAGTATTCATGGGATAAAAACTAATCTTTCATAAATCAATGTGATTCGCTATCATAGTTAGGATAAAAGGTGATGAGTGATACAATCTCATAAAAGCTTGTGGTAGCCATACCTATAAATACTGAGTATTTTTCAACTTCTAAGGTAGCTAAGAAATAGTTAAATGAAACTCTTTGTTCCAGTTCTTGAAATTGCACCTGGTAAGAAAAGTATTATGATAATGTAAATTAGGATATTCTTACTTGCCAATATGTCATTTTACGACAGTGGAAAAATGGTATATACATGGGATACCATCTCTTGAGAAGTTTTACTCAAGGAGATGAGGTCACAATAGAAGAATAGCCATGCGGCAGAACCATGGTGGATCCAGTAGCTAAATCCATTACTCAGCAGAAACATGATGTTCATCATGTGAGTATATAATTTGTTTGGTTAGCATGTTGGATCTTGTTCAAGTGAGAGTATTGAAATAGTGGGTTCTCTAGACCCAACTATTCAGTGCTTTTTATTACCATATCGTGTATTCAATTAGCTATGCATGATGTCATATTACCATTATAGTGTATACTTTTCTACATCCACTATAGAAATGGTAATGTCCAAAGATTAATTGTCGTATCAAGAGGTTATATCAGATCACATACTATAATGAGAATCTCGAGATACTACGAAATTAATCTTAAATATATCTTCTATGGTCTAGATACATCTTACTAATTGGACACAGTAGATGTTTGACTATCAGGTGCTGGGGTCTCATAAGCATCGAGACTTCTTCTCATGAATTTCACACTTGGCGATCACCAGTAGTGAGATCATGAGGACTGACCCGCCAATAGGAACACCACATGTTTTTCCTATCATTAGATGTTCCTATCTACAATCATGTGTAATGGTCTCCTAACATGAAATCATTACCAATGTATGTCATTTTATTTCATACTTTGATACAAGACTAAAACCATGGCAATGAAGTCGTGGTGAGGTAGTTTGTGTTGGGTGCATCAATAGAGGCATGAAATTGGTTGAATGGTCAAGAAATGATTTGTTTCTTCTGAGTTATGGAAGTAATATATCTCAGGGAATGTTGATAAGAATGGAAGTACCTTTATAAGACCATGTACATGGCAGTCGAGGGTAAATCCATCCAATTAAATCAAAAAACAATAAAGTGAGAAAAGGGAAATGACACTTGAGCACATCCTGCTTTATGAGATATTACATACAAATAGATTATATTACACAGTGCATGTTTTTAGGTAGGTTTTCAATATTGTGACAATCCTTATCTCTTAATGGGACATTATGGGTTTATAGATCCCGCTCTTGGTTTGTGAATACTATTCACTATTGTTGAGATAAAGGCCTAGAGGGTCACACACCTATATCGTATTCAATAATCTTCTCTATTCAGTTGAATATGAGTTTTGGACATGGTGGGCCACACCAATGGGGTCTGAGATTTGTCCATGGAAAAATGATCACCAACATAATAAATAAATTAATATTATTGGAGTTAAAATAATGAGTACTGAATTTATTTATTAAATTTATTTACGAGTTTTAAGTATATACATGAAAAATATTAACTGACAAATATTAAATATATTCAAGGTTTAATTAATATTTATGAGAGCGATGAGTTGAGTTAATGACTCAATTATTATAACGTAATATATTTTAATATATTACAGGTAAGTGATAATGATATTTAAAACTTGGATAAGTAGTCATAATATGTCGTTTGTAGTGTATTGATTATTCGGAAGATAGGTTGACATTTCTGGGTAATTAAATGATACTATAAATATAAGAGGAGGAGCTTTTGCTAATTACAATTCATGGAGATTATCTCTCTTCTATTCTCTCCCATTATCTAGAGATACAGGATCTGGATCCAAGAATCATGGATCAAGAACTCTCTCAGGCATCACTTGCGAAGCGATGCAGTGATCATTGGAGCATTGAAGGAGTCATCGCAATTCCTTTCTAGCACCAAAATTATGATGAACGACTCTCCCGTGGATATATTGAAGTGTGTATGGACGATCTAGAGGAGTCTGATGTCAGATTCTTTGATCAGCGATCGCCAACGATGAGCAGACGTCGTGAACAACTTCATAATTAAACCAGGTATTTTATGGTTTATTTTTTTTCTTAAAATCCTTCATGTGTGGTCCTCAGCTAAGACCGGGCTGCTGTTCACCATCGTCGACAAGTTTATGTTGATCTTCAGTGAAATTTTATTAAAACCCACCTGTTTGTGGTTTTCACTACATTCCAAGTTCTAAAATTTATCACATTAGGATTTATAGTCAAGGTGGAAGTGTGAAACTCCATTATCAAATCCTCTTGCAACAAGACCGGTACCACTGTTCATACAGAGACAAATATGATGTGCTCCCCTCATTCGGAGAATCCATATGGTGAATCTCTTAAGGATATTTGATCATGTAAAAAATCACATTTTATCTCTCCCAATCAATCCTCTCTCACACATTGAAGAATAAAAAAATTCACCACTATCTACTAAAGAAAAACTACTTCCCTCTCCTCCACCTGGGTCACCTACAATAAAGCCATCTACTCAGACACCACCTCCACTAGGTGAGAACAAGACTTACTACTGAGGGAATTTACCACCAAATTTAACTTTCCAGGGTATAGACTATCTCAAAGTCATAGTCATAAAGGAAATCCAACCAATGCCTCTGTCTCAAGTCAATATCTATCTGGGTGAATATATACCTAAGACTTTGGTGGTCTGAGTGAATAATAAAAGTATCTCCTAGAAGATAGTGCCTCTACATATCTAGAGTAAAGACCACCACTACAAACTCTATGTTGTGATTTGAATAGTTCTACTCACAGGGATTAAATTAAACAGAACTATAATAAATCACTACCATCCTCTACATTAACACACAAATGAGACCATATCTAGAGGCATCACAAAACACTATGAACTCAATACACTCCTCTAGTAATCTCAACACATGAGCACTATTCAACCTCAGACTCAACTCCTCGAAGGATCTATGACATTGCTTAGTCCATATAAATGGACTACCTATACATATAAAAAATGTAAAAGGTGATTCTATCTAGGATAGTTTTTAAATTATCCTCGTATATTACCCTTCCAAATAATGTAATCTATTTACCTATAAAAATTTCTTGGGTGGCTCCCATAAAAGAACTGCATCCACCTTCTCTATGTCAATAGCTAAACCATGCTCAGAGATGACATGACTCAGAAAGTAAACATACTAGATCTTAAACAGAGACTTTGAGAGTTTACCATAAATTTGGTGCTCCCAAAGAAAGTCTAGGGCCAACCAATAATTATCTACATGATCCTCCTCTAATATAGATTATTTGATAATTTCATCAAGGAAGATAAAAAACCAGTCCAAGTAGAGCTAAAATATCAGGTTTATAAGGACCATGAAAATTGTGGGGGAATTAGTGACACTAAAAGAATTACCAAGAACTTGTAGTTCCTATAGTGATAATGGAATACTATCTTCAGAACATCAACCTCATGAACCCTCAACTGGTGGTAGTTAGATGAGAGATCGATCTTTGAGAACCAACTCACACCCCTAAGTCGATCTAATAGATCAACAATACTAGAAAAATGGTACTTGTTATTTATTTTCACATGATTCATTGATGATAGTTTAAAATAATCCTCAAGATCTCATATACATTTTCACTAAAAAACTGGTGCTACCTAGGGGGACACATTGGGCTTGATAAAATCCTTCTCTTGAATGTCTTCCAACTACACCTTTAGCTCCCAGAGCATAGTGGGGGCCACCTGATATGCCATAGAAGATATCAATATAGTCCTATGGTGAAAGTTAACATATAATTCTATCTCCCACCATGTTGGAAGTAACAAAACATCTTTGGAGGATATGTCCATAAAATAATCCAATACCACTAGAAGTTTGATTCCTAAAGATAATACTACACCAAGGGACAATTCTTTCAAACAGAGGGGGTGATGGGTTGTAGTTTCCTACTCACGATCCCCGCTTGCTTATCCTTGAGATCATCCAAGAGTGATAATTTTATACCATTCATCTGAAGGAATCTAACTCAGTTTCAATGGAAATCAATATGGGAACATATTTTGGACAACCATTACACACCCAAGATGATGTCACATGGTCTTATCATGATGAACAAGATGTCACATGAGAAACTCTCTCCAACGAATTCTAACGTTAACTCCCTACATATATGTGATAAAATATAATCATAACCTATAGGAATATATAGACATAATTTCTAGGATATGGTCTCTGGGAGAAACTCTAACTATTTTATAAGGGATATGG
This sequence comes from Viscum album, assembly GCA_963277665.1. Classification (NCBI taxonomy): domain Eukaryota; kingdom Viridiplantae; phylum Streptophyta; class Magnoliopsida; order Santalales; family Viscaceae; genus Viscum; species Viscum album. Next base: position 810,325,950 of record OY728158.1, on the reverse strand, counting down.
AGATAAATGTGTGAGTTTTTCCTATGTTCAAAAATACTAGACATAGAGTAGAAAAGACATAAATTACACCTCAAATAATATTTTGAGTATCCTGGTCATAACCCTATATACCATAAAACTTCCCACAATTGTTTCCACCAGTCCCCTAGGCCTGGCATGGGACACTTGGGGGTGGTGGTGGGTGAATATTGTAGCATATCCCTCCAGCAAAATATCCTCCTTCTAGAGTTTAACCTATTCCTATATCAACAAAACCTCCCTGGGGTCCACCCTAACTATTCTTGGGAGATCCCATATCATAGAAAAACATCTAGCATTGTGGTCTATCTACCGCTTAATAACCCTCCTCTGCATGACGGGTCAATAAATTGCAAGCCATATGGCCTATCCCATAATAAACATAATATCTCCATTCTCTAGGATGAGTATATCCTTTGAAAAACCCCAGTGATATAAATATACATGACTGATTCTAGAAACTATTATGATACCTGCATTGAGACCCTAACAACTAATTCTAGGTAGTTTCTATAGATGACTCACCCTCCTAATGACCACTTCTAGATACATACATCCAAGGTCCCTATGATAATAATCTCTATATAACCTAATCCCACTCCAAAACATCATCATAGGTGGTTAGGAATAAGGAGACCATGTTGGCATGAATTTTTACGTGAAGTCCTTGCTCAAACTTTCACACTCAAAAGCATCCATACTGCACTATATTAAGGGAGTAACATTTGAGATTAGTGGACCTCACAACAGACTTAGAAATAGTGATACTACCCTACTATAGGTCAAGGAGCTTCTATCTACATATATTATAAGCTTTATGGGTAGTATTAATTGTGAAATAGCCTCTGGAAGCTTAACCATGATTGTGCTGTCTCATAATGGGTTTGTGTGATCAAATTCCACTAATTCCCTACTTCTCAAAACCCTAAATCAATACAATCCTCCACTACCTGAGGTTCTGGATCACCACATAACCTCAATAGTCTCTAACATTAAAACTCATGTATTCTGCTAAGCCTATGTGCATCATCATCCTATCCTGCTAGAGATATTGTTTGTACCATAGGTAGTCAATCATCCTACTGAACTACTAGTGGAAGAACCATGAAATACTCAACAAGTGGTAGATATTATCTATGAATTCTTGAAGATAACATCTCATCGATGGGTCAGAAAGTAAACCTACTAGATCTTAAACTGACGCTTTGAGAGTTTACCATAAAGTTGGTGCTCCCAAAGTAAGTCTAATAACAACCTATAATTGTCTACATGATCCTCCTTTGATATAGATTAAATGATAATTTCATCAAGGAAGACAAAAAACTAGTCCAATTATAGATGAAAGATCTGGTCCAAGAGGAAAAAGAACATTGTGGGGGAATTAGTCACACTAAAAGAATCCCAAAGAACATACAGTTCCTATCGTGATATTAGAATACTATCCTCAGAACTTCATCCTCATGAACCCTGAACTGGTGGTAGTTAGATGAGAGATCGATCTTTGAGAACCAAATCACACCCCTAAGCTAATAGAAAAACTCAAAAATAAAAATAAAGTGGTACATGTGTTTTATTTTCACAAGATTTAGTGATGATAGTCAGCAATAATCCTCATGCTCTCATATATTTTTTTCAAAAAAAAATCTCGTGCTACCCTGGGGGACACACCGGGTATGAAAAAACCCTTCTCTTGAAGGTCTTCCAACTACACCCTTAGCTCCCAGAGAATAGTGGGGGCCATCTGATATGCCATAGAATATATCGACATAGTCCCAAGGTGAAAGTTAACAAAGAATTCTATCTCCCACCTTGTTGGAAGTACCATAACATCTTTGGAGGAGATGTCTGTAAAATACTCCACTACCATTGGAAGTTAGATGCTTGAACATCATACTACACAAAGGGATAAACTTTCCAACTGAGGGGGTGATGGGTTGTAGTTTACTACTCATGATCCCCACTTGCTTAGCCATGAGATCACCCAAGAAGGATAATATCATAGCATCCATCTGAAGTAATCTAACTCAATTGTGATGGAAATGAACATGGGAACATATTTTGGACAACCATTACATAGTAAAGATGATGTCAGAGGGTCTTATCACTATGAACAAGATGTCTCATGAGAAAATATCTCTATCGAATGCCAAATTTCACTCAATAAAAATATTTGATACAATATAATCACTACCTATAATAACATATAGACATAATTTATAGGCTAAGGCTCAGTAGGAAGCTCAAACTTTTTTATAAGGTATATGGAGATAAATGGGTGAATTTTTCCTAGGTCCAAAAATACTAGGCCAAGAGTAGAAAAGACATAGATTATAACTCAAATCACTTTTTGAGTATCATATTCATAACCCTCTATATCCTATAACTTCCCACGACCATATCCACCAGTCCCCTAGTCCTAGCGTGGGACACCTTGTAGTGGTGGTGGGTGAATCATGCAGCATATCCCACTACCAAAAGATCATCCTTCTAGAGATCAACCTATGAATCTATCAACACCACCTCCTTAGGTTCCACCCTAACTATTCCTGGGAGATCCCATATCATAACGCTACATCTAGAACAATGGTCTATCTACCGCCTACCTACCCACCTCTACATGACGAGTCAGAAAATTGAAATCCATATGGCCTATCCCATCATAAGAATAACATATCTCTTATCCAGGATGAGTGGATCCTTTGAAAAACCACAGTTCTATATATCTACATGTCAGATTCTAGGCATGAGTATGCCTCTTACATAGAGACCCTAACAACTAATTCTAGGTAGTTTTTAGAGATGACTCACCCTCCTGATGCCCACTGGCAGCTACAAACAACAAATGTCCTTTTACTAATAGTCTCTTTATAACCTAATCCCACTCTAAAACATCCTCATACATGGTTAGGCATAATGAGACCATGTCGGAATAATTTTTTTTGTGAATACATTTCTCAAACTTTCTCACTCAAAAGCATCTATCCTGCACTATATTAAGGGAGTAACATGTGAGATTAGTGGACCTCAAAATGGTATTGGAAATAGTGATACTACCCTACTACAGGTCGAGGAGATACTACCCACATACAATATAAGCTTTAGGGGAATTATTAATCGTTAAATAACCTATGGAAGTATAACTATGATAGTGTTGTCTCATAATGGGTTTGTGTGATCAAATTCTACCAATGCCCTACTGCTCAAAACACCAAATCGAGACAATCCACGACTACCTAAGGGTCTGGATCACTATAAAACATCAATAGTCTCTATCAATAGAACTCATGTATTATACTAAGCCTACATGCATCATCATCTTGCCCTGTTGGAGATATTGTCTGTACTAGAGGTAGTCAATCATCTAAATGAACTACTAGTGGAAGACCCACGAAATACTCAATGGGTGGTGGCACTTCTCTATGACTACTTGGAGGGAACACCTCATGAATGGGTCCCTAAAACGGGGTCTCATTACTCAATGTATCATCATTATGATTCAATATCATACCATTGTTAGATAAGAATATATAGTGATAAAACTCATGAAAGAAAGACAAAAGAACCGATACTATAGAATTAATATACCATAGATTCTCTGTAACTTATATCTTGATATGTTGAGTTTAAAATAAGGTTTTAAGGGTGCTGGTGAATGGATACATTGACCTCTAAACAAAAAATGGGTTCCCTGGTCTAAAATACACACTCAAGACTTTCTGAAATCATTTCTACAAACCAAATAAATCCTCATCATGGGTCTAAGTCCAACCACCAACTTGAGAATTACCTACTATGATACCAATTTTTCACTACCTAACTCACTAGGGACTACCTAGTTGATGGAAAACCGAGTGTGACACCCCAAGCCCACTAAAAATAGGCCAGGGGTGCGCGAAAAGTACTGAGTAGGCATAAACTTAAATGGGAGGCCTCAACCAAATGTATATGTACACACACACACACACAAAACTACATGAAAAAATTTAGATTAATAATAAAAGACTTTAACATCTAGAGTATAACCATTCACACAACAACCTCTAAGAAAGAATTAGAGTAAAATAGTGTATTACAAAGAACAAAATGGAGAAATACATGCAAAAAAATGAATTCCCAACATGAAAATAGCATGTAGAAGGTATACTGAAGAGAGTCTAATTCACAATATCCAAGTCCAACCACCAAACATATTCATATAAAAGGGTATTAAGCTCCACCAAAACTAGGCCCATCGATATCACCATCGATCTTTCTATCATCTGGATAAAACACAACATGTATGGGAAACATCCATATAGGGGTGAGTATATACATACCCAACAGGATCCCCTAAAACCCAAATTGAAGTAACAAAATACATAGAAGTCATCTCGACCCATAAGAAGAGGGTGAATAAAACATGACATATATGCTCAAAAAGAAATTTAAGAGATAGACAAAGGGTGTAAGAACCCAAATTTACTATAAGTTATGTATCCTTAAAATATGGGTTTAATTTTTTTTTATTTTATACTCATAAATGTTACTACTAAAGTTAGGGAGTAAATGAGGGTGTTTTGGGCTTGTTTGGAGCTCAGAGCCCTGAATTTTAGAGAAAATAGCTAGGCCACATGGTTAGTAGAAACCATGCCATCCCGACCACACAATTTGATTAAAGCATTTACGGTGATTCAGTGCACAGTAGAGAGCTGCACAATTTTCCATAACCATGAGACCTAGGATACATGACCATGAATCATCTCAAACTTGAGGTAGAGGGGTTTTGTATGGGATAAACATGGTCAGTTAAACCATGCACCCAACCCATGTGAGGGTTGTCTTGGGATAGCATTGGGTGTATGGTTGGTGAATAGTTTGTCCAACCATGTAAGAAAACCATGAGAACCTTTAAAAATGGGGGAAAGGATAATTTTTCATCCATTTTATTAAAGGGGATAACCTTCCTTCTTCTTTCATTTACCTAGAATACATAAACCCCTCCCACTCTTGTTGAGAGCTTTCCATCATGACTAAATCTAGGCTTGGTGATATCTCTTCTATTTGGACTCTGATCGAGCTGTCGTTTGTCACATTAGATGTGTACGAGTAAGATATTTATTCTTCTTGTGTATTTAATCATTTGTCTTCCTATCGATGGGGTTATTTTTGTGTGAGATCATATGCCCTATTTTCAGGGTGTTATTTAATTTTCTCGATTCTTTCCATTCTATCGCAGATTAGAGACCAATAACGAATGATGATTTGACTAATAAAATGAGGTAGTTGGGCTCATGATTTTCCCTCAAAGTATTGGTGTTTATATTTATACCATTTTTCCAGGAATTAACTTTTCCAAATGATGATTATTAAATGGATTTATTCTTAAATTACATTGGTAGGATTGACTTATGTGACCTATCAGGACCTTTTGATTATCATTAACGGATAATGAACTTGAAATTAACAACCCCTTTGTGTGCATTGATAAAATGGATAAAACCACAAAGGATGGATTGTGAATTTTTTTAACCATTAGAGGGATTTTATTTTACCCTTTATATGGGATGTTAAATTAAAGTATTAAAATAAAATTGAATTGAATGAAGAGGGAATAGAAGCCCATTTACCTATTCCTTTGACTGTTATACTTATCGTTTAGGCTTTATATGTTATTTAAAACATAAATCCCAATTAATATAAATGGGAGGTTTCATGTGATTCTGGGAATTCTAAGCATATGCTATGCATTGTGACAAATTTTTAGGTGAGTTAATTGTTTAAATAAATGTAATGGACAATTTAATTACATGTGAAATTAAATGGTATGGTTAGTCTTTGGGACTATGGGAATTCTTATTTCCATTCCCAGAGTGAGATATGGGTTCTAACTTGAAATTATATAAATGGAATAAATCAAGTTTATTTAATTAAATGAATTATAAATGAAAATTTCATCTGGCTTGGGGTGACATATGGGTTCTTATATAAATTCCATGGATAGTCTCACTTTGATGCTAGTTTATATATGTTGGAGTTATACTTAAACTCTCTATGTGGACTTCCAAGGAAGTACTCAAAGAGTTGACTATTATTATGCCATGAGTGATACATGGAATCCCTATGTGGACTGCCAAAGACACACTCAAAGGGAATATTATTACACATACCATGAGTAACACTTGGGACCCCTTTGTGGATCGCCAAGGATAGACTTAGAGGGTGGAGACTTTATACCACACCTAGAGTGATACTAGAGTTCCTATGAGAAATTACCAGGATCAACTTATAAAGTGATATAATCATGTTATTCCTAGAGAGATACCTAGTTTTCAAATTAGGAATGCTAAAGATGGGCTTAGGATTCCTTTAAACTAAACAATAAATTTATTATACAACACGTCTTCTAAGAAAAATCATAATCTTGGATTATGTTAGAGCCTTACATATTTATGATGGAATTATTGTAAATATCTTGATTAGATATAATTCAAGGGTGATGATTGGGCTATGATCTAGGTACTAAGACCTTATTATAAACTAAATCATGACTGATTACTCAAAGATGGCCCATATGAGGTCTAAGAAGGTAGTAGAGGATGAGTGTTCGATGTGAACATAGACCAATGCTGGTTATTTATATAATGCACTTATTTTACATATTTTCTTGATACCTACACACTGATTAATATATAATCATGAACTAGATGGAATTATACACCATTGGTGGTGGCCTATTGAGTTTATCTTAGAACCTACTTGGGCTGCCATTTGGTACCAAGATAGACATCTTGTATGCATATAGGGAAAAAGGAAAGCACCCTATTACCAATTATTGAATTACTATAGTGTGGAAATGGGGGAGTACATGACTAAGCTTTTTATCATGATGCTATCAAGTGATAGTATTTTTTCCTTTTGGTTCTTTTGGTATACTTTTATGTTTGTGTATCTACTACTATGTCTACTTATATTTCGTTCTATATAACATGCCATGATCATCATTTTTTATATGACATTTATCGATGGTGATACATGGTTATTTACGTGATGGATGTTTATTATTAAACATTTCAATTAACTTTTTTCTTTTCCTATTATTTTATATTATTATACCATTATTATACACTTTGATCATGAAGGTATAGTATCCACACTATTACACCTTAGACCCTCACTGCTAGCTAGTAGCCTCTATCATATACGGAGGCATTCTCGAGGTTATGTGTCCAACTAGGTTTGATTAATGATGCATGAATTAGGTCTAAGATATCACAAAGTGGTATCAAAGGGGTTTCTTTTTATTTTCCATTCGTTTTCATTACCTAATAATTTGGATGAAAGAAAGAAGAAATAGAATGTGTTAGAATTTGGTTATGATCTTGTTACTGGGAGTAGCTAACCCTAATATTATAAAAATCTAAATTACCTTGGATGGGACTTGTTGTTCTGGATTGTGCCTATTGGAATTTCTTTGATTTCACTATTGTGAGATGCACTTAATGGTTTATGTTCCTTATAAATTTTTATTTTTACCCTTGGATAATAAGGTAAGGAAGTATTTTATCATGAATCATAAGAGTAATTTAAGGACTTAAATTTCACAAATTATTCTCTGCCATGATCATTTACTACATAGATCTCCTTTAGCATGTTTTGTGCCTTTATTTCGATGTTTATGAAATTGTGTTAACATTTCATGTAGGGACATGATAAATAATTATTTGTGATTAAATAGACACCACAAATAAATTTATAAAGTTTATGGGACTTTATAAATTGGGAGTGGTGATCCATATGAATCAACCATTTAAAGGGACCTACTATATAAGTATGTATAAAGTTAAAATGAAATTTGATTATGATATGAATGGTCACCACTAAATAGGGATTACAATTAAAAATAAAAGGTACCTTTCCTATAAAAATTTCAATTGAAACTCTATATACCAGGGCCTTTGAATTATATTATAGAACTTGACCCTAACCCAACCTTAGTAGTGGGTAGTAGGCAACATCTCAGGCATTTCTTATGATATGTATGTCACCTAGACATAGATTTAGGATCTAGCAGAGGGGTGTGACTCTTATATTGGGTGGATTGTACCTATCATATTCATATATATGTTTTTATAATGAGTATTAAATATTTTATTGAGGTGTGTGTTTGGAATTTTTAGATACATGCCACTACAATGACCTAGAAACATATTCCATGAGGGTGGTGATGAGCATGATCTAGAGGTGGTGGGCCTTCGGTCACTAGTAGAATATCCTTTAGTTGCACTTGAGGAACCACAATTTATACCTGATATGGGAGTTAATACCAGTTTAAAGAGGGTTTACTGTACATTATGAAAACTATTCAAGGATCCATGTGACCTACCCAAACTATGGAAGAGTTGATGCATGAGTTCCAACAGTAATACCCACTAGCGTTTTTTAGGGATGGCAAACCACAGGTTGTAGAGTCCTGGCTAGAGGCCATGGTATCGATTTTTGAACTCCTTGAGGCACCTTATATGAGGAGAATGAATATATATATGTATATGCTATATAATTCTTCAAATAGATAGTGGGATGTTATTAATCAGACAAATCATCATCAGAGTATGTATTGGAAGGATTTTTAAATGATCTTCTATGATTATTTCTATGAAAACCATTATCTTTATTACACATTTTTCCTGATTTATTTACATAAGATTACACATAATACAACTGAGAATATCTATACATATATTGTATTTAGGAAATATTTACATTACGTAACAACTTAAAATAGGTAATACATCATAATTATTGAAAGAATCCTTAATATACTAATATTATTCTACCATACTTGAAACTACATGAGATAACCTACAGACACACATAAGAAAGGGGTGAGCTATAAATCCCAGTAAGAGAATAAACATAACAAAATATAAATAAATTATTAAATTTTATACATTAGGAATATCAATGATACATAAAAGTGGTGAAAATCATAAACATGATCAATGAGGCTTGATATAGACTGATAACATAATGGCAACTTGGGAAATGTTGCAACAACTTTAATCATGAAATTATAAACATAGGTCAAGGATAGAAACAAAGAAATAATGATATAAAGAATCCCATGATACATTAGGTTCAATTTTTAATCCTTTTCATGATATCTCATGAGACTAAAATAATACCCAATGCCTTAGAGTGATATATAATTCCAGGAACACCTGTTAATTTCATGCCACTCACATGCATAAATGTGCAACATATATCATACATCATAGAATTATTTATCATCAAATTTTATTCTAGAATAAATGATTTTATAATAAACACATGTAATTACCCAATAAAATAAGTATAAGTGTATAAAGGTGAACACCCTTGAGAGGAAATAGGTATGGGTATTCACTACACATTTGTTTGGAATGAAAAATCACAGTGAAATTTGAGCATCATAGCAGAGGGATATAAATTTTCATGGGAGGGATTAATGAGAGATAAATTGGTATCTCATAATTTATACATCATGGGGGTATTAATGTGATATGGTATAAAATATAAAACGTTTGTAAATGGAGATAAAATGCATAAGATAATGAAGATGCTTGAATTAATAGGAGAATGAGAGGATCCCTTATCTTGAGAGCGTGATTCTAAAATCTCAGGAGGAGCTTCTTGAGAGATTGGGGTAACCTTCTGAGGAATATATAGAGAGTAAGGAAGAGTAAGAATGTTCCTTAAGGATTTTTATGGGAGAGGAATGGGAGATTGGGTGGGTTTATATACGACAATAGAGGGGAGTTCTTTATTATTTCTCAAACATAGTTTTTGGACTCTTTATAATAAAGTAATATAAAAACCTTATTATGGTTTTAATTCGTGGTTTCTATAAAATGGGATTGGTTTTCATTATTTTATAATATCATGGTATGAAATTATTAAAATATTACCCTTGGTGATGTAGAATTAATCCATGTTCTTAAATAAATGTTTTTTAAACCTTAAAATATAATATAGGTTTTGGAAGATTCATAAAGGCATTATAAAATTAATCAAATAAACTAAAAATAACATTATTCTTAAGGTTAACCAATTATTTGGTCTTGAATAACCTTTATATTATTTATTGGATCATTTTTGGTTCATTATGATGTTATAATATACACCATATATTTATAACATGTTTAACTTTTACCCAAACATTTGAATGTCTAAGAAAATTATGAAAAAATCATTGTTGGATAATTTAAACATTACGATTTAAAAAAATATTTATTTTATCCAAATATATTTTCAAATATTTTAATTTTAATTTTTAAAATAGAATCTTCATTTATAAGTAAATTCTTTTTTTTTGACAAAAATAATTTCTAAACACTTAAAAAAATTACATTTGTCTTCATAAAAATTATATGATCATTTATTTTTAATAATAAATATTTAATAATAATATTTTATTAAAATAATATTTATTTAAAATATCCATTAATTCATAAAATTAAATATCTTTATTGAAATTGAATATTACCAAAAAAATGCATTTTTTATTTTATTGTATCAAAATAAAAATCATTTACAAAGTAAAAATAATAAGATGAAAATATATTCATTATTATATAAAATATACATATTAATATTATTAAGGTATTGATACATATTCCTTTATTATACTGAAAAAATGCCCTAATGGTATGGTGCACAACTATGAGACTTTTAGGGTGTGGTTCAATGTACATGGTTTTGGTCGTGACTTGATGAACTTGAAATTATCCCATAAATGATTTATCTCATGCATATGTTTTTAGAATCTTCACTTGGTCTTGTTCAAGGTAAAATCCCAGTGATGTTATCTCCTTTATAATTTCTATTAAGTGGGCTTCATAGGGTATGATCCTATTGGCTTAGGCCATCACTTCCCTTGTCTTTGTCAATTAGATTTTTTAAAACCATATATTCATACTAATAATATGATCACTACTCAATGGCTATATTATCAATAGTTATGATTCTAAATGTAAATTTAAATATAATAGGATATAATAAAACAAATTAAGTGCATTTTATTTCTATAACCATAATACATAATAGTACATTCAATTAAATAATAATGGAAAATTTATTTATAAAAGTTTGGGTTGTTACAATTCTCTCCCCTTCAGAAATTTCACCCCCGAAATTTTTATTTCACATAGTAAAATAGATGAGGGAATTTTTTTTTCATCACCTCCTCTAATTCTAATGTCTCTTATTTATGTTTTTGGTTTCTCTATAGCACCTTGACTAAGTTTATTGTCTTATTTCATAGAACATTGTCTCTATGATCTAAGATCTTTACCAGATTCTCCTCATATGAAAGATCATTCTTCAATAGTACCACCGGAAGAATGACGACATGTGAGGAGTTTGGTATGTACTTACTCAAGAGTGATACATGGAACAAATCATGTACTTGAGATATGTTAGGTGGTAGTGCTAGTTAATAGGCCATCACTCGGATGTAATCAAGAATTTCAAAGGGACATATGTATCTTGAACTAAGGTTTCTCTTATTAAAAAATATCATGAATTTATTCTAAAGATATATATAGAAACACCATGTACCCAACCTCAAACTCTAGGTCTCATTGATGATTGTTATCATAGCTCTTTTATCAAATCTTAGGAACCTTGATGTGCTACTCATTGGTATTGACCTTTTCCACCATATCCTTAACCATTTCCGTACCTAGAAGTTTTCATTCCTCGACTTAAACCCCATAAGCAAGTTTTCTTTACCTCTTATATAATGGGATTCATAGGGAACCATTTAGATAATTGAGTAGAAACTATTATTTTTTGAGAACTCTACCAAATAAATATATTGATCCCATAGCCCTTTAAAGTCAATTGAAAATGCTATAAACACATCCTTGAGTGTTTGGATTGTCCCCTCTAATCATACATTAGTTTTAGTGTGATAAACTATGATGAAGTTAAAATTAGTATTTAGAGCATTTTGGAGACTCTTCCAGAACTTGGAGATAAATCTTGTGTTTTGATCAAATATAAAATATTGTGGTGTTCCATGCAGCCTTAACACTTATCTAATATATATCCTTTCATGTTGATCAAGTGAGAAGTCCTATTAAATCTAAATGAATTGGTAAATCTTTGTAATAAATTACACCACAACCCATATAAGAATAATTACTCTTGATTTTTTCAAAATACCAGTAACAAAGTCCATGTTTATGTTTTCCCATTTCTATGACAGTATGGGTAATGGTTGCATAATCCCCTTGTATTTTTTACATTACGACTTTAATTGATGACATGCAAGAAATCTTGATGTATATTCTGTGATCTCCTTCTTCATATAGTTCCACCAATAGTTCTCCCTGATATCTTGACACATCTTTGTGCTCACTGGATTTATAAGGATAGTTGAGATATTTTCATCATACAAAAAATCCTTATTTAACTCAATATTTTATAGTACACATAATCTTGACCAAAATCTTACAAATCATTCTTTATTAATTTTGAAATATGAGGATTTCCCTTTTCTTATAGCCTCCATATTATTCTGAATTCTGACATTATATCTTTGATCATCCTCTATTATCTCAAGAAGAGATGTTTGTTAAATCATTTGTGAAATTATTGATGTTTTTACTCCTTTTATGATTCCCATGTCCATAATTTTCAAGTCTAAGATCATTAAATCCTTCTCAATTCTCATCAATGATAAAATTTTTAGATCTTTTATACCTATAGTGTCTTCCACATTATTTTATTTCCTAGGATGGTAGTAGATTGGGAAGTCATAATATTTAATTATCTCTAAACATCATTATTGGAATATATTCATTTCCTTCAGTGTGAATATATATTGGAGGCTCTTGTGATCTATATATATTTAATACTTCTCCCTAAAGAGATAATTTAACCATATTTTCAACATAATGATCACTGAAAACAACTCTAGATCATTCTTTGGGAAGTTTTGTTTATTAAATTTCAATTTCCTTTAGGCATAATCTATCACTTTGTCATTTTCCCTTAACACACAACCCATGAAATTATTCTAAGCATCAATATATACCATGAAAAGTCCCCACTTTTGGGTAGCATAATTACATGTGTAGTGATAAGCCTCTTTTTCAACTCCATGAATCTCTCTTCAAATTTATTATTCCAAATAAAACTTTACTCCATTATGAGTAATCTTGGTTTGAGGGTTTGATAATCATGATAAATTTGTAACAAATCGTCAGTAGTACGCAACCAGTCCAAGCAAACTATGGATATCTATCATAGATGTTGTCCTCACCCATCCTTCAATTTCTTCTTTCTTTTAAGGTCATACAAAAATCCCATTACTTGTGATAATATTCCCCAATAATGAGACTTAATTATACTATAACTCACATTTTATATACTTTTCATAAATCTTATCCTTTCATAAGGTATTTAGAAAAGTTATCATATGATCCCCATAGCCCTCCTTGTTTTGTTTCTAAATTATATTATGATTTATAAAGACTACAAAAAATTTGTATAGGTAATATCTAAAGACTCTATTCATCAAGTCCATAAATATTTCTTGAATATTTGTGAGTTTTAATTGCATTACAATGAAATCATAGTACCCATACCTTGTATGAAAACCAGTATTAGGGACATCCTCCTTCTTCCCACTTACTTGATAATAATCTATCAAAGATTTACCTTGTAGAAGTTTTGGTCTCCACATATCTTATTAAATAAGTCATCAAACCATGGTAGGGGATACTTTTTTATTTATCGTGATTTTGTTTAGATCATGATAATCAATGCAAAGGCACATTGAGCCATCCTTTTCTCGACGAAGAGGACTGGTGCACCCTAAGGTGAAGCACTTGGGCGTATAAACTCTTTATCTGAATTTTTTTATAATTGTTTCTATATATCCTCAAGTCCCACAAAAACCATTCTTTTCAGATCCTTAGGTAATCAGAATCCCCCTGGTATGAGTTTGATTAAAAATTCAACTTCTCATCTGAGTGGAAGACTAGAAAATTCATCAGGAAACACTTTATTGTATTCCCTCACCGTGGGAATGTATTCAAGGATGATATATTACTTATACTCAATCATTTAAGCTAAATATGATTGACCATAGGAAAATAATATCCATGATTGAGATGTTTGTGATAATTATAAATCATCCATATCATTTAATTTGTACAGAATCATAGGAAAATTCATAATATAGAGAGTGATTTCCTTCTCATGGAAATTTATGCTGGAACTTTATAAAGAAATCCAATCCAGACCCATAATGACATCAAACCCCAACAAAGGGAGATTCAAAAGGTTCACTGGGATGTTCAACCCACAAATTTTGATAGGGGAGGAGTTATATAATTGGTATGAAATAATTGTCCCATTTTGTTTCTATTAAAAACACTAATTCCATGATTTGTGGTGGTGTTTGAATAGTTCTACTAAACTTGCATGATATGAAGGAATGAATAGAACTTTAGACAATAACCCTACCTTTCACTTTTTTATTCTGGTTATAACAATCTAATTCACCCAAAATAGACTTAGGGATGGTAATTTTAAAACTATTAAACACATAAAATGTAAAGCAATTACATTAAATTGACAATTTATTAATGAAATTAATTCATTAACTTATGAATTTCTAGGATTAATTCTATGTTTTCCAAGATCTATTTTCTAACAGTGACACCTAATATAATTTTTATTCCCTTAATAATGGTTTGTAATGATCTTTTGAATTTACCAACAAATATCCCCCATGAGTGTTAAACCAGGTTTATAGAAAGGGCCATTGTTATGCACCTATTTCTAATTGAGTCTAGCCCAATTTGGTGTTTTCAGGTTTAACCACTAGGTACATATGTTCTAGATCCATATCCACTTGTAGTATCCATATGGGGATGTATTTTTATATAAAAACCTTATTATCTAATATACCAAATTTTAGGAATGATTCTTTTTTTAGTATTATACCTATGTATTTTTTTATAGTTTTTAAATCCTAATCCCAAAAATAACTAAACATTCCTCTGTTACCAACTATGAAAAACCTGCTCTTTATTACACATTAATTCTTGATTTATTTAGGTAATATTAAAAATAATACTACAAAAAACATTGATAATTATAGTATCATTTGGAAATAGGTACATTTCATAACAACATAAAATAGGGAATACATCTTCATTATTACAAACTTCCTTTACATGCTCATATTATTCCATCATAGTTAAAACTGCATGTGACAACCTGGGGACAAACATAAGGAAGGGGTGAGATAAAATTCTCAGTAAGGGAATAAACAAGTCATAAAATGACGAAATTATTACATGTTATACAATAATAATATCAACGAGACATAAAAGTGATGAGAATAATAAACATGAAAACTGAGGCATGATATAGTACGATAATATAAAGTCAACATGGGAAATGATGAAACAAATTTAAACATGGAATCATAAACACAGGGTAAGGATAACCACCAAGAAATCATGATATAAATATTAATTTAATGGATTAGGTTCACTCTTTAATCCATTGAATTATATCTCATGAGACTAACATATTACCCAATGCATTGGAGCACTATATAATTCTGGATGCACCAGTCACATTAATTTAACACACATGCATATGTGTGCCACATAGATCATAAAACATGGAATAATTGATCATCAAATATTATTCCACAATTAATTAGTGTATAATAAATACATGTAAGTCTGAAATAAAGGATTTATAAGTTCATAAAGGTTAACACCCTTGATTGAAAATGGGTGTGAGTATTCACTACACATTTATTTTTAATGGAAAATCATGATGAAATTTCGGCAGCATAACATGGGAGAATAAATGTTCATGGTAGGGAATAATGTGAGTGAAATGAGTCTCTAATAATTTAGACATCGTGGGTTTAGTAAGGGGTATATTGGAGAACATATCCCAACCTTATAAAATGGATATAAAAGGCACAATATAATGAATATGCTTCAATAAAGAGGAGAAGGAGAGGATCCCTTACCCTGAGAGTGTGATTCCAAAATCTCGGGAGGATATTATTAAGAGATTTAGGGAACCCTATAAGGACTATAGGGAGGTGAGGTATGAGTAAGGATGTGATTCAATATTTTTAGTGGATATTAATGGTAGATTTGGTGGGTTTATATATGAAAAGAGAGTGGAGTTCTTAATTATTTATCAAACATAGGTTTTGGACTCTATATAATAAAGTAATAAAAACCACAAAACATATCATGGTTTTGACCATGGTTTCTTAAAAATGGGATTTTATTTCGTTTATTTATAAGTTCAAGGGCCTAAATTATTAAAATATTTCCCTCTATGGAGTGAAAGTTAATCTTGTTCTCAAAGAAATGATTTTAAAACTTTAAAATATAATATAGGTTTTGGAGGATTAATAATGAATTTATAAAATTTATCACATATACTAAAACTCACATAATTTAAAATTGTAAACATATTTTTTTGAGTATATACTTATAGTATCTATTACATCATTTTTGGCCATTATTATGTCAGAATACACACCATATATTTATACTGTATTTAATTTTTACCCAAAAAATTGACTATTTCAGAAAAGTTTGAGAAATTCAACATTGGGTAATATCAAAATTATAATTCAAAAATAAATTTTTTTATTTTATCCAAATAATTTTCTATATATTTAAAATTTCACTTTTAAAATAAAATCTTAATTTATTGATAAATGCTAGTTTTTTTTACAATAACAGTGTTCGAACACTTATAAAAATTATATTTGACTTCATAAAAACTATATGATAATTTATATTTAAAATAAATTATTTATTAATAATATTTTATTAAAATATCATTTATCTAAAAAAAATTTTGTTCATAAAAATAAATATCTTGATTAAAATTGAATATTACCCAAAAATACAATTTGTGTTTTTTTGTATCAAAAGAAAACTCATTTAAAAAGTAAAAATAATAAGATAAAAATATATTCATTATTCTATACAATATAAATATTCCTATTATTAGAATCATGATTCATATCCCATTATTATATTGAAAAAATAACCAAGTGTAAGGTTCATGATAGTGAGATTTTCATGGGGTGGTTCGACATACATGGTTTTGGATGTGATCTTAATGAGCATGAACTTGTCCCATAAATGGTTTCTATCATGGTTAAGTTGTTAGATATCATCTTGGGATTGATCTTGGGTAAATACTAGTGATGCTATCTACCAATGAAGATCTGAAAAATGAGCTTTATAGGGTACGATCCTACTAATTGAGGTCAAAATTTTATCTACGTCAATTTTATTTTTTAAAACCCTATAAAATAATATGGTCACTGTTCAAAGACTATATTATCAGTGGTTATAATGTTTAAAAATATTTTAAATATGATATGATATAATAAAACCAATTATGTAAATGTTTATTCTATAACCATAATACATAATAGGATATTTAATTAAATCACAAGGGGACATTTATTTATAAAAGTTCAGGTCATCACAATTTCTATCCTAATATGTTGATGGCTGATAGAGCCCAAGAGTTTATGAAATTAGAGTAGGGTTCCTTATAATTCTTGGACTATTCTTCCCATTTCATAGAGCTCTAACACTCGAAACTATTTTATTAGGTGACAAGTTATAGAAATTTAGAATATTCGAGAATGGAATCAGGTATGACATCTGATTATAGGTGAATGTATTTTAGCTTACTACGATACCTGTTATAGTGAATTATGCGCTTATCACATAGCGTGATCTGAGAGAGGATGGGGGTGAAATTGTTGGTGGTTAAACACACAGATATGGAACTATATGAACTAAAAGTAGTAAGAATTGTTTAGAGATTCCATGTGGTGATATAAGTATCTAGTACGCATACTCAGGTAGCTAGGTGAGGTTCTATCATTATGGTATACTGAGATATATGAAACACCAATGAACATGTAAGCTAGTAGACTGTGAGTATTCCAACTGGATGGTCCATCTATAACGCTTTTGTAGAGATTTTCTCTTACTATCAAGTGATAGAGGGTTTACACTGACTGAAAATCCAGGACTGGGGTTAATAGTTTCTTTTCAGGTAGGTAGCTGGAGTACAACCAACCGATCAAGCCAAGGAGGTGGTCGTGGACAAGGTATCCAAACACAAAATTTGCAGCAACTACATAGAAGACCTTATTAGGGTAGCCATTCTATATCTTTGGGATATAAATCAGGATAAATATATGTAGTGAAATCAATACATGAGGAGCAGAGTTCCAAACATTATGTAGTGAGAGGTACTATTTTAGTAGCCTCTAATTTATTATATTCACGTTTTGATATAGGTTCTTCCAATTATTTTATATATATTCCTACTATGGAGAGACTTTGGATCAATGTTCAGTTTTCTTGTGGTGTTATGAGTCTCTTTAATCCATTATAGATTCAATATGAGAGTGTACTCTGGTGTAGGGAGTGAACCCTCAAGATAGGTGGGTGCGGCTTCATATGGAACCTATTTTTCTTCAATATGGTAGGGTTTGAAGTCATTATTAGGATGGACTGGTTGGTTCCCTATCATGATTACATTGATTTATATCATTAAAGGGTGACTTTCACATCACTAGATGGAGGAATTTTTATTCACAATGGAGAATTGAAATTTTGGTGAAGTCGATATGAAATTTATCTTTGTGGGATGTGCATGATAATAGTCCAAATTTATAGATTATATCTGGATGATCAGGGAACACATCTGGTGGATTTTCATCCAGTGGTAGATAGTTTCAAGGATGTTTTATTGAATGAATTTTCATGAATACCTCCCAAGATAGAGGTAGATTTTTCCATCGAGCAAGTTCTTAGAGCCTGACCAATATCCATTCCTCCTTATATGATATATACTACTGGGCTACAAGAGCTCAAGAGGGAGCTATAGAATTTAGAACCTAAGGGTTTTATATGACCCAATTATTTTCCATTGGGTTCACTGGTCATTTTATCCAAGGAGGATGATGCCCTTAGGGTTTTCAGGGATTATAGCTGGATAAATTTACTTATGAATTGGAATTGGTATCCATTTCCTCATATAGAAGATATCTTTGATCAGATCCAAAGAGAAAGGGTTTTCTCTAAAATTTATATAAGATCGGTTTATCATCATGTGTGTGTTAGACCATTAGATATACCATCCGAAACATTCCGTATTAGATATTTCCTATATGAGTATTTGGTCACTTCGTTCGGTCTCATGAATTTTTTATTAGTTTTCATGGAACCGATGAATCAGGTTTTCCATCCTTATATGGATTCATTGGTGGTGGTATTCATTGATGACATTTTGGTGCATTCTCAAACTCTAATTGACCATTCCAAACATCTTGAGATAGTATTTATTACACTCAAAGAGCATATTTTATATTCTAATCTCATAAAGTGATAATTTTTGATCGATAAAACACATTTTCTTAGGTTACATTATCCTAGATACAACAATATTAGTTGAAATATTGATTGCGATTGATATATTTTCCTAGGAACATACCGAGTTTCTTGGGGATAGTTGGTTATTATAGGTTCTTCATTAAGAAATTCCTAAACCTAAAATCACCTATCACAATTTTTAATAATAAGGGTGTGAAATTTATATGGAATGAATCTTATGAGTAAGCCTTTCAAGAGATGAAAGGAAGAATGAATTCAATATCGATCCTAATTCTTCCAGAGCCAGGAAAAATTTATATTGTCTATTGTGATGCATCAAAAATTGGCATAAGAATAGTTCTAAGGTAGGAGGAGTGATTCTTGGTGTATGATCCTCTTATATTAATTCCACGTGAGAGGAAATACTCAATAAAGAATCTCGAGTTGGCCACTATTGTTCATGGCTTGCACCGTTGGAGGCATTATTTACTAGGAGTGTGTTTTGTGGTCTATACGGACTACAAAAGCCTCAAGTATATATTGAAATAGAATTAATTGAATCCTAGTCAATTAATGTGTACTGAATAACTATAGTCTATTAACTTAGATAATTATTGTATACCTAGGAAGGGAAATTCAATTTCTAATGCTCTGAGAAGGAGGACCCAGAAACCAGAAGTTCAGAAGGCCAATAGTGAGTGGAAAATTATGGACCTATTTTTTGAGATTTATATAGATGTTCAGAACTATCATGGAATTTTAATAATTTTATAATTATGAAACAAACATCACTTATAGTGAAAGTGAAGACAATGTACTAATCAGATTCTAAGGGCTTGGTCCTATGAGAGAGCGTTGCGGGTGATGACCCACCACCTGGTTGGATCATTGATGATGATGAGATCTTAAACATCCATGGATGTGTCTGAGTTCTTACATATGTATAAGAAGATTTGATGTGAAAGTATATTGACTTTATATTGAAAGTTCATCCTGGTCTTAACAAGATGTATCTTGACTTATGCTTCCAATACTGGTGACTGAGGATGAAACAGGAGATAGAAAAGTTTGTTACTTGGTGTTACACCTATTAGTAGGTGAAGGTAGAACACAAGTGAATAGATGGGATTTAATAGTCATTACCTATTTCTTATTGAAAATTGGACTAATTCACCATGGATTTCATGATTGGATATCCAAGATCACCTTAGTACAGTGCCGCTATATGGGTGATTATAGATAGGTTGTCAAACATCACCCATTTATTTCCTATTTGGGAGGATCTTATAGTATATGAGGTTAAAAGTCTCAACATTCGTGAGATCATATGCATCCACGGGGTTCCAAATTCTATCATATTTGAAAAATACACTAATTTCACTTCACAATTTTGGTAGGGTTTACAGAAGGAACTTGGTTCATAGGTACTGCTGAGTACAACCTATCACCTATAAACTGATGGTCAATTAGAGCATACAATATAGTTTTTGGAGGACACGCATCGAGCATGTGTCTTTGATTTCAGAGGTTTTTGAGAGAAACAATTAACTCTCATTGAGTTTTCTTATAATAATAGTTTCAAAGTGACAGTACAAATGGCTCAATATGAGGCCTTATATAGAAAGCTTTTCCATTTACCCCAATGCTAGTTAGAGGTAGGTGAGGTAGCACTACTAGGTCCTCATCCCATTCAGGAGACTTTGGAGCATGTTCATCTTATTAGGAAGAGGTTGGCTATATATAAGTCTAGAAAGAAGCCATACATCAATTGTCACCACCGAACAGTAGTGTTTGAGGTGGGGATTCAAGTTTTCCTATGTGTTTCACCTAAAACAGAGAATAGATGGATTTAGAAACAAGGGAATCTAGTGCCTTTTTATGTTGGGTACTTTGAGATTATAGAGGTAGTTGGGACAATATCGTATCATTTTTATTTACCTTAGAGGTACCAAGCCATACATGAAGTATTACACATATCTCATATTAACCAATATCATTATGATCCATCACATATTCTTCATCCTTAGGAGGTTGAGTTGGAGGATGATGTATCCTTTAGGGAGCATCCTATTCTTGTTATTGATCAAGTCCTGAAGATTCTCTGAGGAAATTTAGTTCCACTAGTATGGGTTTTATGGGAGAAAATCCATGTACAAGATGAGGATTGTGAGAGGGCGACCAATGTACATTTCCAGTGGATAGATGTATTCTTATACAATGCTTTACCACCCTTCTAAGGGAAATTTTGGGAAAAATATCTGTAAGGGGTGTGGGAATTGTGAAAACCCAAAATATATATGATGCATTTATACTTCAAATATTGGTTTAAACTCTTTCTTTTAACCTTTTAAATGTTACTAATGGGGTTAGGGGGGAAATGATGGTGTCTAAGGATTTTTTGGATCCTAGAGCCTCATATTTTGGAGAAAACAACTAATCCACACAGTTATTGGAAACCAATATACCCAAGCCACATAGTTTTATTAAACTATTCATGGTGTTTCAGTGCATAATAGAGGGCCCCACAGTTTTCCCTAACCATGTGACCTAGGCCGCATATCTATGTGACTCATCTCAGACATAAGGCAGAAGGGTTTCTCACAACCCCTGCATGGTTATTCAAACCATTCACCTTGCTCTTGTGAGGGTTTTCTTGGTATGATGTAATTATTTTAAGTGGATTAAAATTTAATGATCCTTGAATTTCATAGTTAGTTTTCCTTATCTAAATACTATACGAGTATCATGTATTACATGAAAAACTGAACTAAAAAGAAAAACCACACAACCTTAATAAAATAATTACTATTATATTACAGTCTTTAATTAGGCTAGAAGTAACAACTTTATAGAAACTATATAAAAGGATATAATAAAATAAAAGTCATTTTATGCTGAGAAAATACATGTTTCCTGAAATCATTTTATGATATTTTATTTTAAAAATAATTTTATATTTTTAGGAATTGAATTGGATAAAATTATTATAATATTTTTAATAAGTATGAAAAAATTAAGTAATGTGGTCAATCACTTTTTTAGGAAAACATCACGTTACATGTAAATATTAGTTACTAAGGTAAAACAATTATTTTTCAAAGAATAACACTTTTCAAAATATTGTGTATTTTTATAATTATAATTAAATGAATCTATTTTAAATTAATTTTATAATAATATTTTCAAAAATATTTAAAAATAAGAAAAAAATCATTTAATTGGTTATCAATTTCAAATAATATTAAAAAGAACTTAATGTTTAAAATGACATTTTTCTGTAAAAATGAGTTTTTAGCACATTATAAATTTTAATTTAAAATATAATTCTCTTATACTTATAGACTGAATTAATTTATACAGATCAAAAATTAATATTCAATATGTAAAAATTGAGTAATAAGGGTCATATTATATCTTTAGTAATAAAATAATTACAATTATAAAATTTTAAACATGATTAATTATGGTAAAAATAGGTAAGTAAAGTATCTAGAATTTTTAATAATTAAAAGGTCACTTCCACATTATATAAATAATTATTAAGTATTAAAGTAATACAATCATGTATCACCTACTATTTATAAACTGAATTCATTTAATCCACCAAACTCTACTAACACCCCATGTGATTTCATTCTTACTCATTACCTAACTATATTTTCGATGAAAAATCCCAACATTTTCAACTATTAATGGAGCTCACTACCACCCTTTATTTCATGCCACTACAACTCAAAGACCTTGATCATGAATATACCTTCCATACACCTCTATAAATACCTCACAAAGAGTTAATAATGTTCTAATTAGTCCTCCCAATATTTAAGAATCCAGTTAGCAAGGTAAGTGTTATCCTCATATTCTTTTTGATTCAAGTACTTCTTTGAAGATAAGCCATTTGAGTTTAAATTTATTATTAATTAATGTTTACATAATAAAAAATTTAATTTAAAAATGATTCCATGTTGATGAGAGACTAAACTTACCTCCCATTAAACCCATTATATAAAAACTTTTTGTATTTCTTTTGAAATCAATCCTTGATTATATCCCTCATCCTTTCAATTAAAGAAATTACTTTGTTAAAATCTTGTAGGTTTTCATGTGATTATCCATAAAATTGTTCATAAATAATAATTTATTGTACTAATTATTTCCTATTAATTATATACTACCTTTCTCACTCATTAAACCTATTTCATAATTCCTTTTGTATAGCCTTCATGCTGCTAAAATTATTCCTTGATTTTATGTCTTTATATTGAAAATACTCAACTATAATATCATTCAAGGGTAGACATATAATTAATTATTATAAAGGGATATCTATATGAAAATTGTTAATAAATATGTGACTAATATATTTATTTTTGTTGTAAATGAGGTTAAAGAAAGGTCAAGTTAGTGAAAACTGAAGGTAATGGTATCCCATTTCAGTTTCCCTTTACTGAGAAGTGTTTTAATGTTATTAGCCAAATTCTTATTTATTTTGGGTATATAATTCCCAAGAATTTAATTTTTTAGAATTCATGACTTAATACATGATATTTAAAAAATCATAATGTTTTAAATCTTCCAATTACTTTTGATTCAAGGATTACTAAAGATATAAGGGTCTTGATATCACAATTACTTTTCATTGAATTATACTCAACTTAATTGATACTTATCATTAAAAAATAGTTCTAATAATACATAATATTATATTATGTTAAAAATCCTCCTAATGTTTTTGCATAATTATGTTCTTATCCAGGTCTTTTTCTATAATGATTCCATTTTTAAAATGTGATATTGCAAAGAATAATTTATGTATTTTCTTAATGAACTTTTATTTTCCATGTCCATATTTTCAATTTCAACCAATTTTTTCTATATTATTTGGAAATAGATTATTTTTTATCACTTTTTTCTATCATATTTATCATTAACACTTTAAAAATTTATGTTTTATTAACTCTTAAGATGATTCATGTTTTAAAAGAATTATAATTTTTTGATAGGAAAGGATTTTAATTTTAATATATTAAATTTTATCAACTAGCCCATATTTAATTATAAAATAAATTTATTATTTCAGTATTATTTTTTTACACAAATAATGTTTTAAAATTATCTTTTAAACTTCATGAAAAATATTTTTGAAATGTTTTCTATCCTTGTTTTATAAATAATTTACAATGGTTCTACAGAAATAATTTTTAAATGTTTTACTTCCTATTTATTCCATGTCTCTAAAATATTTAACTCTAATGGATTTGTGTTTCATGATCCACCTTCCATGTAATCTTATAATTCATTTCATTTGGATGAAAAAGTTTTGGTATCATTTAATATAATTTTTTAATCTATTTTAGGAGATACTATATGATAATGTAATCGGAACCATTTTTATTTATATGGGTAATTTTATGATGTGATGAATATTTTTCAAGTAGAACACAAATTTAAGGATTATAAGAGGTGTGAGGCCTATGTATCCATTAAATTAATTATATAAATTCTTATATCTCATGGGTTATAAATTCAATATCAATGAATTAGTGAATATCTAGGTTCACAAAGGCTAAGTGTGATGGTGGTTAGATCTACTAAAAAATTTTCTATGAAGAAGTTAGTGGGTAACTATGTTAATAATGATATGAAATAATATCTTTATAATTGTGCCAATTTATTTCCAACATTCCCTAGTTCATGTTATATATTTCATGTTTTATTTTATCATGCCATGGTATAAAGTGTTTTTCTTTTAGGTGATATGTCTATATATCATGATTATGGTTAACAATTATTAATTTAAGTTCATTTAAATCATATATTTTTCTTTATTAATGATTTACCATGTGTTTATGATTTAACCATTTTGTGTTTTTATATGTTATCACTTACCTAGCATTTAAGCTAACTCATTCTTATGTTTTCCCTTATCCAAAATTTGAAGATGATAATGTCTCATGGAATGTCTATGAGGGGGTTTAGTTTATAGAGAAACATTAAAAAAATGTAAAATAATAGTTTTTTTGTCTTTAGTTTCCAAGAAACTAAGCCTTTTGATTCTCATGTTGTGTTATTGTTTATAGAATGTATTATTTAAATAATAAAATTAATGTATTATATATTTATTTTAGCTTGTTTTGATTCATTTTAATAGCCCCAATCTATAATTATAACCTCAAGAAATTATGATTGTCATCTTAGATATATGTTATAAAGTCTATATACAGTATAATAATAGAAACCAGATTTTGTTTGACTGTCAGGTGATGGGGGATTATAAGCATTGAGATTTATTCTCATTATGTTTTCACTTGGCTATCATGAGTACATGAGATCATGGAGACTTTCCCACCAATATGAACATCAAATGTATTAGGTTATATAGGATGTTACTATCTTCTAACATGTTTATTAGACGTATGACTTGAGGTCATTATCAGTTTGTATTTGAAGTGCATCAGGTAGGATGAACAACTGAAGGGGGGGGGGGGGTGAATTAGTGGTTTATTTTTAAAAATTATATTTGTTTCCAATTAAAACTCTTAATATTGTTAATGTTATATATCAACTCAGTATTATATTTCAATATCAACTCATGTTCAATTTTAATAATATATATAGAAACAAATGATATTTGTAAGGTTCATTATAAAAGCTTAATCCATGAAACATTGGCTAGACCTCCAACAAAATCACAATCAAACAAGTGATTAAATTCAAAAATAATCCATGTTTGATCAACACAGAGTCCCATTATGTTTCTCAAACTCCAACACCAACTCAAAGACTTATTCAATTCTACAGGGTATATCCACAACTATAAAGCTCTTTAATCTTTTGGATAATAGTCTTCTTCCACGAGACTAGATGATTAGGTTTTCTCATGCACAATTCTTCAATGTCTTCAACATTTATATGAAACATGTATATTAACCTTAAGAATATTTTTAGATGATGAATGATTTTATTCCATCAATATTTAAATACTAAGGAGTTTCCCTTACAAGGAATCCTAAATTCACCTCTATTTCTTTCTTCTCTACTATTGTGTATCTGTTTCTCTATGATTATATTTCAATATGCACATAATTTCTCTATTTTCTAAATATATCTTAACCAACTACATATATCATTTATAATCACAAAAATAATATCATTAATATGATCTTCATTATTATCATAGTAACTTTCAATGAATATAGAAATACTATGATCCTTGATAGAAGGTACTTTCCTTATTTTAATTTGGTAATTAACTCCCATATTATATCTTAATTTATTATGGATATAATTCCATATTAACTTTCCTAGAATAATTCCTCATTTAAATACCATATTTACTTGGGCCTTTTTTTCCTTTTTCACATGACTTAAATTCATCAAATATTTTGTATCATTATTTTATATATAAATCATGATAATGTATCATGATATTATTCATTTAAATATTCTAATAAATGCATCATCAAAAATACTTAATTAAATCCTAATTATTATGGGTATTAGTTCATGGTCAATAACCTATAATAATTCCTTATTAATTCTAGGTGAATTATTCTCAAAATACTTCCATAATTATTCATATTAATTAACCAGGGAATTCAAGTACTCTTTTATCAACTTCACATGTTAAATTAATACCAACATTCTCATAATTTTTCAACACATTCAGTTTATCAGGAATTAATTAAGCATAATATGTATGTATCAAACCTATATCATGTATTTATTTTTATGTATACTCTTCTTCATTTTTTATTAAATGTCTAAAATAGAAGGTTTTTCTTATTTTTTCATGCATAAAACACATACCCATGATATATATGATTTTTTAATTCAAAAATTATAAATGAGGCTTGGGATCCATGATTTATACAAGTTAGTGTGCATGAATGCCACATTTTATATAATACCAATGGATCCCCTATACATGAGCCTCATTTAAAATTCCCATGAAACTCGATCTTCTCTATTTTAATACCTTGAATTCATGAATTCGATCCTATGTAAAATATCTGAATGAACTCGGGATGTAATTTTAAAACACATGAATCTTGTGATAAATTGATTGTAATGTATTCTTATTAATATTTTATTTATATGAATTCAAGAATAAAACTTCTCTTTATTTAATGATAATTGAACTTATCATGGAGACATCATCGACTGAATGTCATGTATTCTCCTCATAACCTGATTCACATGCATCCAAGAGAATCTACATGCATGCCTCAATAATCCAAACACACTCATCCCCTTAATTATTCTAAGAATATATAATCTATTATTCATAACACAAAACATAATCTCTACAAAAAGTCTATTTATGGAATGGAAGATCAAGATGAAGATAGTGATTATGTTATTTAGATGATATCTTATAACTCATATTGTCAATCCCACTTAGCACGATAAATATAAATAAAATTTGGTTGATATATAGACTTTTGTGGTTTTTTTTTAATTTTTTTTCACACCAAACCCTCACATAAGGTTGATTATGAATTCATATAAAATACTACTTGAAACTGTTAATCTAAAATAGTCACATGATCGATCCTTAACATGCAGCCAGTTTGAGTGTGTATACAAGAGAAAATTATAAGCGTGTTCAATTCACAACATGATGTTGGTACAAAATAGTCACTTGATTATTCATTAACATGTGGTCACATTGAGTTTTCATACAATTGAACCTTTTGAGAACGATCAATCTGTGATAACACATACAGTCACTTTGAGTGTTTTCATATAGATGATTCATGATAAAGAATATTATCCATGGCATGATCAAAATGATGTATTATATTATATTAGATGACTCTAGTTAGTTCCATATCACATAATATGAAGAAGAATATTAACCCATAATAACCATCCCATACAACTTGAAAGCTCACTTATATAATATAATAAAACACATTACTTTATCCAGTAGATTTAAGTAACTAGTCCAGATTCAGAACATTTCACCACATACGCATGGTGTGTGTCCCCCCATGTTTACCGCACACCTCCTACACACCCACCCATACATACTGAGGTCTTCCAATGAAGGTTATATTTTTTAACACCCTCCTACCACCTTAGTCTAACCTTTCAGGCTAGATCATGCATGGTGAGCCATACTCCCACATGTTTAGTTGGGTTGGCCTCTTGGCTATCTCCGGGATGATGTTTTTTATGTACTTAACCATTGACCATACTTATTAAAAAATAAATATGACATTATTTTTCAAATCCTATTCAAATAATATTAATGAAAAAAATATAAATATATTTTTCACAGCCTTCATAGTTAAAACTCCTCATGATATAAAATAATTTTCATGGACTATCTAATTACACTTCTTAAAAATTATTCTTTAAAATGAATCATAGAAATTGTATCAATTAATCAACAAGTAAAATAACATTTTTCATAGTCCTTGAGAATTATCAAGCATTTTTCAAATAACGTGTCAAATATTCACCACTATTGAAACATGTATTTGATATTTAATACTAGTTTGGAAATGATCAGATATATTAGCAAGGAGAATTTATCAATCATGACATCCAATGCAATTAAATTAATCCATAACAATTATATTAGAATAATAAACTCAATTCCCCTTACTGAACACATATTTTCTAACTTATTCACAACAATGTAACAATTTATCTCAATAATCTCCCCCTTTTAATTTTTTAAAATAACTCTTCACATTATTTAAATCAATATATGTGATCAAAATTTCTCAACCTTATTTATAATCAAATGAAAAGGGTAATGCTGAGGTGTTATAATCTCTTCTATTTCCATTTAATACATTCAGGATTTACTTACCCTTTTTATGAGAGGAGGCTGATACCACATGGTTCTCTTAGAATAGATAATTTATTTAGTCTACCATAAGTATACATGGACTGAACCAATGTAGAAAATAAAAGAGATACAACCAAGGTTTTGTATACTATCCATAAAATACCATGCATGTGATATCATCTCATTATTTCTAAATTATTAAATGGGCTCTTTATGGAAAAAATTTCTTTAAAAGAAACATGTAACCCAAAAACATCTCAACAAACCATAAATAAAGTTTATATAAAAGTTATGTAACTCTTCCTTTTATCATGATTCTCACCAACCAACACCTTCCCTAAAAAAATATGTTTCAAATAATCAAGAAAGTGGATTATGAGTGTGATTCACATAACTCATAAATATAGTTTTGAAATCTATCCAAAATTTGTAGATTCACTATAATTTTATAATGACAGATTATTATCAAAAGGTTATCCCCCTTAAGGTATGAACTCCTTTTCCTCAGTTTTCATGATAGTAAATAGAGTCCTCGAGGAACAATTCCTTCATTCTCTCCAATATTGTAAACCTAAAACTCCTCCTTCAATTACCTATGTATTAGCTCAGAACTTACAAAATAACAGGGGATAATGAGGAACTTATTGGTTTATCACAAATAACATTCACATTGGGATCTTTCTCTCAATATGGGCTATTATTTTCTTCCAATATCTATATGAAAAGTTTTCTTAGGTATCTGATTTTTATTTTGCATCTCATCTATTTGATAATCTTCTTTTTCCACTTTAACTTATTCTTTATGTATAATATATTTTTCTACTATAGTCTTCAGAATATTCATGTTTCTAGGTTTTTGATAACTTCTCATAAAATTTTATATTACCATATAAAACCACTTTAATTCATTTTTACTCAGAAATATTTACAGTTTACTCTAAGTGTTTATCTAATTATAATTGATTTATTTTAAAAAATAGGCACTCTTTATTGAAATTATCTATATCATTATAATAATTACATGACTAACCATTATTTTTATTTTGAAATTTATACCATTTAATAACATAGGGACCCCACTTTATATTCTTATCATGCATACCCCAACCTGGTGGTCTTACAAATATCATCTTCTACAAACTTCTTTAAAAATATGAATTTTGTATGTGTAGATAACTATGGTTATGATCTATAAATAGTTTTTATCTAATATATTATCCATATTTTCTCACTAAAACTCCCCATTTTTAATGTATCATATTTATTAAATACATATTAATCCATTAATAATAGGATTTGCGACCATTATTACCACAAAACTAGAAAATACCTTGAAACTTCATTCTTTCATATTGGATATAGATATTTCAATATTTTTTTTTCTATTGTGATATTGAAAATTGAACCTCTATTTTCTTAGGGGGTTGTGGCCTCCTTGAAAAAATCTTTCTTTTATTTGATTTGGAATATTTACTCTCAGTTTTCTTAGCCCAAATATCCTCATATTTGGTTTTTATATCTTTTTTATTTGATGACATTTTCCTGATTTGAAAGTGATTAAATACATATTTACCCTGTTCATGTGAAATCCTCTTCTCATTAGTCTTGGAAGATTATCAATTTACCTCATCAACTTTAGTGAAGTTTTCTCTAGCCTTGTTCAACACATGTTGAACTATGACACATATATCCTATATTTTAAAAAACTATTCTTCCTATTCATCCATCTTTTCTTCAATATCACTCAAAAAATTTCCAAGCTCAGAAGAATTCAATTTATGCTAATTATCTCATCAGTATAGGCTACTTCCTTCTTAATTGGAACTTTATTTTCACCTTCCCCCATTTAATTTTCTTCCTCAATAGTATTCTTATCTTTTTATTGAGGTATTATGTCTTCCCCATGAAGAATTATTTTTTTATTTTATATATTACCCAAGTTATATCATTTCTTCTTCATCATCACCACTGCTTGATGTATGTGATATTTTCATTACATGATAAAATAAACCCACTTCATCTTTCAAAGAAAAAATTGATTATGAATATTAAATTTTCTTTCTCATTAAATGCATATTTTTTCAAATGAATTTATTTTACTTCTTACCCAATTTGATTATGTGATGTCTCTCATCATT
The DNA here is from genome assembly GCA_963277665.1 of Viscum album. NCBI lineage: Eukaryota > Viridiplantae > Streptophyta > Magnoliopsida > Santalales > Viscaceae > Viscum > Viscum album. The sequence goes on along the minus strand of OY728158.1, from coordinate 810,294,562 downwards.
TGATGTAGATTCTAATTCTTTAACCATCTTTTTTGGATTTTTTTTTATCAAAATGACTAGATTCACCATAATTGTAAAACCTTATTGGTTTCTTAATGATTACATTTCATTTACCCTTTTTGAATCCATTTAAAATAATAGAAACAATTTTATTGAAGCCATATAATCCTCATCACTATTTGAATCACCTAATTGAACAATTTATTCTTCTTAATATTTCCTCTTACTCCTATCTTCAAAATCCATTCCAAAATTTTATTTCTTCTTAAATGATTAAATTTTACTAATATCATAATATATAAAAATGTTATGTATTAATTCAAGATACAAATCCTCTCCCTCCTACAGGGATGAATTTTTGGAATTAAGATGATCTGGAATGTTCCTTAATATTTTTTTGAGAATGATAGAGTCATCCAGATTCTTAGTTAATACTCAGATGTTTCTAACAATCTCAATTATTATAATGAAATATTCATCAACATTATATTTATTAGTCATTTTTATATCCTCAAAGAGGATTCTCTTAACTTAGAGTTTGGCTTCCATTACTTTGACATTACCTTTATAAATACTTATTAGTTTCTCCAAGATATCTTTGGTAGTTTGGAGACCTATGATCATTTTGTAGATATTATACGTTAGATATGTAAATATATAATTCTTATCCTCCCTATCTAAATCCATATTTCTCTTATCATATTGGATCATAACAAAATTATCAGCAATGGGTGGAAAACCCACTATTATAGAATCTATCACTTCTATGCCATGTGATATAAGGAAAGGGAAAATATTATTACTCTAACTATAATAATTATTACCATAAAATGTGGTAAGAAATTTTATATTAACTACTTTAAAATTCTCCATGTATAATAATTATTATTGGATATTTTGAGGTAACTTACTATTATACTAATTGAAGTGCCCCGACCAGGGGGTGATTTCGTGATTTCTTATACAAATTATCTTTTTTTTTTCAATTCAACCTCCTGAAATTATTATGGTTCCCGATCCAGTAGATATTATCTATCAATCACAATTTTTTTTAAATTTTAATAATAGAGATATTATTACACAATATTCACAATTTTATAAATAAAATCCCACTCATTGATATATTGGTTAGACTCCCCCAACAAAGATTCTTTACTCTCAAACAAATTATTACATACATAAAAAATCCCTGTATGATATATTTAAATAGTGGGTTCTCTAGACCCAACATAAATGGTAATTTAAGATTACCATATCATGTATACTATAAGTTATACATGATGTATACTTACTATAATAGTGTTGATATTTCTTTATCCACTATTCGGACGATAACATCCTTAGATAATTTTTTAGATCAAAAGGTTATAGAATATCCCATACTATATTGAGAATGATGAGATACTATAACATTAATATTAAACATATTTATTATGTTCTAGAAACATCACATAGATTGGAAAAGATGATGACTAACTATCAGGTGATGGGTGATCATAACCATTGAGACTTCTTCTCACGATGTATACACATGGTGGTCTCAAGTAGATGAGATCATGAGGATTGACCCACCAATAGGAACACTACATGTTCCAGGTGTTAATAGTATTTCCTATGAACAAAAAAATTTAATAGTCTCCTAAATTGATATTATTATCAATGTGTACCATTTGACCACATACTTTGATACAAGAAGAAATCTATGAAATTTATGTCATAGTAAAGTAGCTTGCATTTGGTGCATCATTAGTGGTTTGACATTGATTGAATAATCAGTGGATATTTTTTTCACTTATTATTGGAAGTGATATATCAGTAACAGTTGATAAAGATGGTAGTACCTTAATTAAATTCATGGACATGTTATAAGAAGGTAAATCTTTCCACTGAGGTCAATGATTAATAAAGCAAGAAATTATGATGACATAAAGTGTGCGTCTTGATTTATGAGATATCACTAGGAAAATAGATTATATTATATGATGTCGGTTCATAGGAAAAGTTTTAAATTATATAAATCTTTATTATCACTTTATGATCATTGATGGGTTTCTAGACCATGCTTTTGGTTTTTGAATTATATTCAATGCTATTGATATAAGGGACTAGAGGTTCACACACTTAGCGTATTCAAAAGCCTACCTAATCCTGATGAATAAGAGTATAGGACATGGTGGGCCTCCCCACGGGGTCCAATAATTTTCTAAGAATAAACGATCACCAATGAATAAATAAATTAATTTTTATTCAATTTTAGGTTTTTAGGAGTTTAATTTATCTATTTAAATTATTCACAAGGCATTGAGTGAATAAGAGGGAAAATATTATATGAATGAATATTATTTTAATATTAATGTTTTTTTTAATAATTGTGGGAATTACAAGTCAAGTTATTGATACAATTATATCACATAATATATTTATTATATATTACAAATAGTTTATAAAAATATAAATGATGTTATGACATAGTTTTTTGTTTATAACATGTAATTTTTGAATTATTTAGTGGGAGTTATATATATAGGGGTTAGAAAACCCTTTTTAGCCATTTAATTTCCACTATATTATAAAGAGGGAGTTTATTTGGAATAAATATTCATCCACTCAAATTCGAGAGATCCTATCTCATTCCTCCCACATCTTATAGAGAGGAAGGATACTCCCGAGAAATAGATCCAAGAACTCCATTGCGGATTGAATAATTGAGATTTTGGTGATTTTTGGGAAATAAAATCCTATGGCATAAAAACATTCTAGAACCTGAATTTTGACAAGTGGAATTCCTGTAGACTCATGAAGCATGTGTGGATGATCTAGAGTGGTCCGACCTTGAATCCCTTGAGAAATGGTTGCCGGCGATAAGAGGTTTTCGAACATTCCATCAATTCGAACTGGGTAATAATTAGATTTAATTTTTATTCTTAAATAGATTATTTCAAGATCCTCAAGCCTTTACCTAGGTTTGAATCATTAGAGATGATAAAGTTACATTGATCTAGTGATGATAATTTTAAATCCTCAGCCTATCCACTTTCGCTGCAGAACCCAACAACCTATATCAAAGATATCACATGAATTTTATGTACCAAGAAAATTAAATTATTCTTAAATTATATAGATAAATTTGACTTGGTCCCAACAGAAGAGACTACCTATCAATCTTATTTTGAATAACCATGTTTTAGCCATCTGATAGTTTAATTAGGATTAAAATCGATTGTTATGGGTATTAAATTTTGAAACAAATATATTTTTAATATATTATAACTAGGTTTAGGAAATATTCTAGTGACCTTAACATTTCTGAAAGGTGGGATTAAAATTCCACCAACTATGGAACTTTAAAAAAATTCAGGCTATTCAATAGTTTATAAAAAAATATTAATATAATTTTAAAATGGAGAAACTGGTTACTGGTACAACTATAAAAAAGGATAATTTTTAAAAAAATGTGTGTGTATGGGAGGGGGGGGGTGACCGCTTAATGTAAAAAAGAAAAAAAAAATTAAAATAAATGTCGGATACTAATTGTTTTTTAAATTTTAATCAAATGTGGGTGGTAGTCCCACCACCACCATAACCTTTTAGCCACCGTGCCCTGATGTCTTCATAGGATACCATGTAAGCACTACTATGAACCTCCCATTCCACCTCCTACAACCACCTCAGTCACCTCCCATTGTCCACAACCTACCATCGCCTCACCGCTGCATGCATTTTCCACTTTCAGCCATGGCTTCCCCAGTACCACCTGACCACAAAATTATCCTCCTATGCCAATTCCCTCCACTTATAAACTGCTCCTGGATACCAATACTCATAGGCAACCACTTTACCCATCATACCAGACTCCCACAACTACTTATGTTCTCACCATATTGCCCAAAAATAACCTTCCCCATGTAAACCCTCTTCAATGGTCCTCTAACATGCATGAAACCCCTTCCCAAATAGGCTCCCTTCACAGGATTCTTGATGCAAGTGGTGAAAACCACAATATATCTGGGTTAGGATTACTCTATAAAGGGTGGGTTGGTCTTGGTCTCACCAAGAATTGACTTGGGGGGATCATCTCAACACAAAACTACGCAGCACAATGTCATCCCAACCCACAATAGTCTTGGATGGGTTTTGGGGCCTATTCATTTTTAGAATATATATAAATATTTTTTAATTTTTGATTTTTTAAAAATAATAATAAATTTAATATTAAAAAATTAATTACATTTTTTAATAAAAATTAAATTAATTATGGACCAAATGAAACAAATTTATTTTAATTAAAATATTTTTTTTTTCAATTTCAATCAACTTGAATTTTTGTATTTTATTTTTTATCACTCATTTATTTTATCTTTCAAATGGCCTTTTGAATTAACCAAACTTTTTTATAGGTTTAATTTCATTTAATTAATTATTAAAATTGTGTGTGATGATTATAGTAGTTATTTACTTTTAATGCTCCATGCATAAACTTTCTTTGTTTAATATGTCTATGGGCCTACACGTCCACCAATATAGTTACTTATATTTTTTTCCCTTATCAATACCCCCTCTCCTATATGTGAGTATGTAGGTAGTATGAAGATGAAGTTATAAGATGTGGATGATTCTATGATGAGGTAGTATACTAGATGAGACATGGAAACATTGAATCGGGGTGTGAGCTATGATATGAGTTAGTACCCAACTCAGGTATTATACACCTAGGGACATGGTTGATCCATTGATTTTAGATGGATCAACCAATGATAGATACTCATGATCAGTTGGGTAGTTTATTTTATTTATGATTTGTTTATTATTTTATGAATGTGTATACTTGCATGAACACATAAAATAATAAACAAACAATTCATAAAGACATGATGAATGTTTTTATATTAATGCATTGTTTAGTTGTGAGCAAGAGTACATAGAATGACCATTTTAAATAGAAAAGGATTACATTCATGATGAATTTTTTTTAAATCTTTTAAAGTAATAATATGTCATAATTCCTTATGTCACTTAAATTAGAAAGATATTGGATGTACGAGGTTCTCATCAGCCCTAGCTAAGGGTGCCTCCTACTACTAGAGAGTTCTTATGAGAGTGACAGATCGACTTAAAAAAATATGGTAGCAAATAAGTATCCATATATATATATTTCTACCACTTTATAGGAAAAGTGTTGAGGGAATCCGGGTTTTGATTTTGAGAATCCGAGACGTCACTCAAAAGTTCAAGGAACTATGAGTCTATGTGGTTGGATTGCCTAGTTTCTACCTTGAATATTTTTGAGCAGTGAAAAAGCCCTATATTTGACTATGAAGAGATATTTCTAGGATCAAATCCACTATAATACTAAAAAATTTGTTATTTTGAATATAATAGTGTGTAAAAATAGGATTCAATAAAATAGTGGGAGACATTTATTGATTTAATCAGTAATTCATATTAGGTAATCAATTTTAAGTACTAATTTTCTTCAGTTTCTTTAGTAAAATATCAAGTAAAAAAAACTATGATCCATATTGGAAAAATATAATGTCATAAATTACACAACTTTTTAAGAGTGTTATAGGATCCCACACATAGTACAATAGTATGAAAATAAATTTATATGTGCTGGAGTCCCCACTACCTAACCAAACTCCTCAAGAAGCTAGTGAAGATGAGAAAGAAGATTATAGAAGACCCATTAATAACACATTTTATGTTTATATAATAATTATAACACTAATGTTCAATGATATTCAAATAAAATATTAGGACATGGATTTCTATACCATGTTGTCTCATCACTGAGAAGTTTTTGAGGATAATGTAAAGAGAGAAATGAATGAGATAATAACCGAGAAAATTACATATAGATTAACATATGAAACTCAATATAGTCCTCATGAACTCAAGATGAATAAGTAAATTTAATGATTTGAATAATTGGGATTCTAATCAAATTAATAACTTTCAGTTCATCTCATTCAATCATCCTTACCACCCAGTTTCTCCCATTTTGTTGAGTGTTATCAAATTAATAGTTTAGAGAAACCACTTAGATATATTTTGGAACAGGTTCTCCAAGAAGATGAGAATTTAATGAGTGATAAATCTGAAATTATTAATACATTCAAAAATAAATACATGTCAAAATGTCCAATTTCAAGTATACTACCAAAGGAACCTTCATAATGTCTTTCTAAGAAACCAAGGATAAAGAGAGACAGAAATGAACAGGATTATATTTACTTTTCATGTGGAAAGATAGGTCACTGTAAGAGAAAATGGAATAAATTTATTAGAAATAATGTAATAAATTCCACTCCATGTAAATTTCTGATAAATATAATGTTTTATATTTTCTCTTTGGGTATTAGATACAATATGTCCTTAAATATTTGTTTCTAAATATAATGACTGAGGAAGTCAAGGAACATTACTAAAAGTCAAGGAATGTTTCTAAGATATTGAGGAAGGATGATACCTACATTAGCGATGAGAAGCACATGATTTTATTTCCTAGTGAATTGTTCCTGTAAAAATATAATTGTGTAATGAATTATACCAAAATATTTAAGAATTAATTTTGATTAAGGTATTTTATACACAACCAATAGTTTTATAATATATGAATCATTAGAAATACATTATGAATATAAAATGTAATACTATAATACCCAATTAAGGTAATAGTATTATTTTCTACCAAAAACTAAGTAGTTTTTAAGTATATACCAAGTAATGTTTTAGAATATTTGGAGTTAAAGACTTTATGTATTATGATTAAATTTATTTATTTAGTTTTGGACAAATAAATTTTTGGAAATAAAAGGTTAGCCACAAATATTTTAGAACTAATTCAGTTAGAGAGCATGAAATATTTCAAGGTTATGAAAGTGGTAAATATACTACATATGATTCCTTTATAGGTATTATTCATGGTTGGAAGATATCCGTTTTTTAGACTATATTCTAAATAATATCTTGACTATTCATTCATTTATCATGAAAATGCAGCATAGAGTAATTCTTAACCACTCATTTACTTATAAAAATGAAAGTCATGATATTATTAAGGAGGATAGATTATGACTATTACATGAAAACATTGATAAAAAAAATTTAGTGTGGAGTATTCCAAAATGCACATTTCCTTATACACATCCGATCAATGATTCAAGTAAAAAAAGAAGTGTCAATATTGAATCTAATATGAATTACATAAAAATTACATTATTTTTCGAGATATTATTTGAAAATATTTATGTTATCCCATAACCATATTCCAACTATAATGAAAAATGGATATAATATGAGTTATAGTAAGAAATAAATCTATTATGGAATAAAAACACATGTTTGGATGAAAAGAGTTTTTTATGGATATAACCAAACAATATTTAAGTAAAAAAAATGTTTATCTAAAGTAATTATCCTCATGGTTTGAAAGGACATTATAGAATCCATATAATGGAAAAGTTATAGTTAAGTGAGGAAATATATTTTATAAAATGGTGTATATATCTATTTGATAAATCGAGAGAAAGATCGAATTTGATTTAGTTAATGCCAGAGATGCACAAATAGTTTTCATAGGAACAAGTTCCACAAGAGAAGTTGGAAAAGTCATTCCATACAGAAACATACTGTGTTGGAAGGATAAAACCATGGTAATGGTTTTTTATTCCTCACATTTTGTGATTTAGTATTCATTAAGAATGTTGGATCTTACAAGTATGCAATATATAGAAATTAACTATGTTTTAATTGTTTATTAAAATTCAATAATGGATTCCATGTATAAAAGTATATGTTCATAGTAATTTTATTGTTTAAAATATTTATACTTATGTGGTATTCAAGAGAAACATTAAATGGGTGGTACAAGAGTGGTACCAATAAGGATTGATTGGTTATACTAAGTTGTCATGCCTAAATTAATTAGAATTTTTACTTTCCATAACTACTTTTTGTGATCATTTTTAATTTGAAATTGGATATAAAACCACTATTCTTGGATGCTTTCTATACAACACAACTATAGAGGGTTAGTGAAACTATAGAACACTAATTAGGGGTGCATGTTACTAAAATCCAGTTCTAGATTGAAGTAAGAAATAGGATCACAAAATATTCATTAAGAATGAATTATTTCCGTGTGTATATAAATGGTTAGTGGGATAACCATTGTTTTCAAGTAAAATATGTTTAATAACATATGAAAAACAACCATTTGTATTGTAGTACGTTAAGATGAAAATGTAATTAAATCTATAGAGATAGAATTAAATTAGAAACCAAAGGTTTATAAAACAAGATCTATTGACGTAGATATAATGGGTTACATAGACCAAGTCAAAATAGAAATGCTAACATGGTATTGAAAAATACAAGTTGCAACAAATTGAGAGAGTATTTTAACAATGTCACATGGTATAAATCTATCCAAGAAGATATTTATGACACATTGGGGATGGTTAATGTGGTGAGTATAATCCCATACACTTCTATGATGGGTTAATCACATATTCCATCTTATGTACTATATATAATATTGAAAAAATACTTCATGCTAGGAAATATATGGCTAGTCAAGGAAAACTACATGGGAAGAAATTAGAACTATCTGATTGTACTTGAGAGAGTATAAATATATGTTCACGATATTTTCAAAGTAAAGAACACTAGTTTAAGGGTTAAAAATAGTCCTCCTTTAGATCAATATGATCTAATATCATAGATACAACATGGTAATGATGAAGAATGCATCATTAAAGCTTGTAATATCCATATATACAAATAAAAAGTGCATTAAAACTTCTTATGTAGCTAAATAATTAGTTTAAAATAAACAATTATTTTTTCAAGTTCATGGAATTGCACCTAGTAAGTAAAGTTTTATCATAATATAAATTATGATAATCCTACTACTATTACTATACATGGTGTGACATTGTTTATAGTGAAAAAAGAATATAGTCATGGATATTGTCTCCTGAAAGGTATAATTCAAGGAGGTGAAGTCACTACTAGAAAATTTTATACATAGAAAAAAAAATAGAAGGTACAATCACTAAATCCAATAATCTATATAATCCTAATTTTATCATGAGAGGGAAAAAAAGACAGGTAAAAAGTTGTATCTAGTGCAAGTGGGAGTGTTGTAATAGTGGATTCACTAAGCCCAAATTAAATAGAATTTTCTGATTAACATATTATGTATACAATGAGTTATGAATGATTTATAGTTACTATAATAATGTTGGTATTTCTATATCCACTATTCACATTGTATTGTCTTGAGATAGTTTCTTATATAAAATTTTTGTAGAAGTTCCTAAGATATAATGAGAACCACAAGATACAATGACATAATCTTAAATATATGTACTATTGTCTAAATACATCATACTGACTGAACACAGATTATGCATGACTATCAAGTGTAGGGGGATTATAAGCATTCATACTTCTTCTCATGAATTTCACACTTGGCGATCTCAAGTACATGATATCATAATGGCTGAACTACCAACAAGAACACCACATGTTTCAAGTGTCACGAGTAGTTCCTGTCGATGGACATGTGTAATGGTATGTTGACATGATGTTATTTTAATTGTGTACCATTTTTTCTCATACCTAATTGATCAAAAACTATGGAATTGATGTCTTAGTGAGGTAACTTGAGTTAGGTGCATCATTAGTTGTATGACATTGATTGAATAATCAAGAGAGAATTTTTCACTTATGAAAGGAAGTGATTTCTTGTGCCTATTTGATTAAGATGGTAGTACCTTAACTAAATCCATGGCCATGGTAGAAGAAATTATGTTCTTATAATGAGGTAAATGAATAGTAAATAAATAAATGAAGATCAAATGAAGTGTGAATCATTATTTATGAGATGTCATTAGATAAGGAGATAGTGTTTCTTGTCATGTGTTCGTAGAAATGGTTTTCCTTACTACAAAATTAATTTTTCTCTTTTGGGTCCTTGATAGGTTTCTAAACTCCACTCTTGATCTATGAATAATATTAACTAATATTTACATAAGGGTTTAAAGGTCCATAAACATTGCATTTTCAAAAGTCTTCCCTATTATGATGAATAAGAGTATTAGACATGGTGGTCCCAAACAAAGGGTTTAAGAAATGTCTCTGAACAAACAATCACCATAGAATATATAAATTTATTATTATTATATTATATAATAATTTTAGTTTAATTTATTTATTAAATGTAATCAAAAGGTATTTAGTGAATACGAGAGAAATATGATACAAATGAATAATATTTTAATATCCAAGATTCATTTAATATTTATGGGAATTATGAGTTGAGTTAATGAATAACATTTATCACATAATATATTTATTATATGTTACAAATAGTTAATAAAAATATAAATCACCTTATGACACATTTATTGGTTTATAACGTTTCATTTAGGGATTATTTAATAGCTATTATATATATGGGGGTTGAGGAACCCTTTTCAGGTGTTTAATTCCCACTATAAATGTAAGAGGGAGTTTATTTATGATTGACTATTTATCCACTCTAATTTGAGAGCTCCTATATCCTCTTTCTTACATTCTAGAGAGATAAAGGCTAATTTTTAGAAATCAATCCAAGAATTCCTTCACGGATCGAAGGTTCGAGACTATGGTGATTTTTAGGATTTCGAATCATACGTTGAACCTCTATTCTAGCACCTAGATCTTGAGGATCAACTTTATTGTGGACTATTAAAGCATGTGTGAATGTTTTAGATGGGTTTGAACTTATATTCTTCAAGTAATGCTCAATGATGATGATTAGTTGTCGAACATGGCATAATTTTGAATAGATAATTGTTTTACTTAATTTTTGTGATTAAATAAATTCACATGTAATCCTCAATCCTTACCTAGGTATCATATAACTAGATACAATGTATTTAAATTAATCAAGTGATGAAAATTTTAAATCCCCTTTCCATATGCTTATATTACCTGACTCAATATAAAAATGATCAATATTGAGTTTGACTATGTTCCTCCACTTCCAACACCAACTAAAAAAATTATTCAATTCTTCAAGGTTATTCCAAAACTAAAAAGGTCTTAAACATTTATAATGACAATGTTTGTACATGATCTGATAGGATCGGGTTTTCTCATGTACAATTCTTAATGGACTTCAATAAGTAATTTTTCAAGTATATATTACTTGAAACTCTTCTCAGACCATGAATGATCTAATTCTATCAGTCTATGAATATTCAGTAGTGTCTCTTTCAAAGACTTATGAATTCAACTCTTTTTATTTATTTTATAATTTGGCGTATCAGGTTCTATTTGATTATCTTGCAATATACACAATAATTTTTTATTTTATCACTATATCTTCATTACTTTCATATATAATTTATATTCACAATAATAATATCATGAAAATGATCCTCATTACTTTTATAGTAATTATACATTAGTATGGAAATACTATGATCATTGAAAATAGGTACTTTCCTCATTTTAATTTGGTTATTAACTCTCAAATATTCTCTTTATTTATTATGGACATAATTCCATGTTAAGTGTCCAAGAATACTTCCCCGATTAAATAACTAATTGACTTGGGTATCATTTTCCTTATTTATGTGATTACACTCATCGACTATGACAGATCATTATTTTTTACATAAATCACGATTATGTATCATGGTATTATTCCTTCATAGATGGCATAAATGTATCACCCACAATATTTCTTTAACTCCGTATCATTATTGGTATTTTTTCATGATAAATATCAAATTATAATTACTCATTAATTATATGACAACTATTTCACAAAGCGTTTAATAATTACTCATATTAATTATCCCTGGAATTTAGGTATTATCATGTATTCTACATGCGGTAAATGAATAACTAAATTATCATAATTATTCAACTCATGCATTCAATCATTAATAAATTATGGATAATATTCCTTAATTGAACTAGTAGAATGACATCATTTTGTGATTTTCATTCATTTATTCTTAAATTCTCACAAGAATTGAGGTTTTATTATTTATTTAGGCATAAAACTCATTCCTATGATATGCATGATTTCTCAATGAAATAATTCTAAAAGTGGTATGAGATCCCTGATTTATGAAATTTAGTGGGAATGAATTCCACATAGTATGAAATATCTAGAGGTCACATATTCCTGAATCTCGTTTAAAATACCAGTTCAACATGATATTTTTTAATTTAATACTTCACATGCATGAGCTTGGGCCTCTTTAAAATACCCTAAGAACTTAGGATAAACCTATAAAACACCTGAATCATAGGATACACTTGTTGGAATTTATTATTTTTCTTATTCAATTAATATTAATAGTATCATCTAAATCCTATTTATTAAATGAAAATGCAACCTATATTGGTGGTATCCTTGAATAAATGTCACACCTTCTTGCCATAAATAAATTCACATGAATGTAAGAGAATATGAATGAATGACATGATAATATGAAAACACACATCCCTTTAAATAATATAGACACATATACTTTATTTTCTATAAAACACATATTTGTCTCTATGCGTGGTTGATTCATGGCATGAAATATAGAGATAAATAATTTCATGGTGTTTTTCATGTGGTCATTCATAACTCATAAGGTCGTTTTAACTGAGCATGATCAATCTAATTAATATGTGGTAAATTTTTATACTTTATGAGATATATTTTAGTTTTTTTCAAAGAAAACCCTCACAAGTAGTTAATCTTGAACATGTATTCGATCCTCCTAGGCTTGATTGATCTAAATTGTATCACTGTCAAACTTTAATATGTGAGAGTTTTAGTTGTGCTTGTAGAAAAACCTTATGGGTTCATTTTATCTATAAAATTGAGTCAATAAATGATAAAACATACTATCTATTTGATATTTTTGATTAGATGATTTGCATGGAAGAAAAATCCCCTTATCATTATCAAATTGTGCTAATAGATCAGATCAGATAGCTCTACTTATTTCCATATCACATAAGTGGATAAACAACACCTAAAATTTCGCATCCCACATTGAATAAATCAAGGGCTCTATTTCCATATATAAGAAAAAAAGTCCATTTGAAACTCTATGTGAGTAACTGGATTCTCTATAGAACCCTTCACTGAATTCCCACAGTACATGCTGCCCAATGTGCACTATTATCCTCTTACACACCCAACCATGCATGCTGAGGCCTACCTATATAGGTGGTTGGTTTCGATTCCCTTCTAGTACATCATGTTCTCCATATGATCTAACTCTTTTATGGTGATTCATTCTCCCATATGCTTATTTGAGTTTCCCTCTTGACTATCTTGGGGATGGCCTTATTTTTTAGTAATTGTTAACTCAACATACTTGGTAAAAACTAATTATGGTATTCTTCTTAAAATATTAATAAAATATTATTCATGAAAAATATAAATATAATTTTCATGGAATTAAAAATTATAACTCCTCATGAAATAAAAGAATATACATGACCTCTTTAATTTCTATTCTCTCAAAATTATTCCTCAAAATTAATTATGAAAATTTTGTTAATTAAGCATCATGAATTTTTTTATGGTATTCTTAATACTAAAACTTCTCAAGAATGTTGTAAAAATTATGTCAGGTCCTCATAACTATTGTCACATGTATTTGAGAATTAGGATAAGTTAAAAAATCATTATATATATTATCAAAAATAATTTATTAAGTATGACATCGAATTACATTAAATGAATCCATAACAATTTTCCAAACATCATCACCTCAATTCCCATTAACAAACACATATTTAACGACTCATTAAAAATTAGAAACACTTGAGTTCAATAGTATAATTTGTTTTATTACATTTATGTAAGATGAAAACCATAGGATTTATGTTTGGGGCAAGGTAGCTTGTGTTAGGTATGACATTGCTGGTATGATATTGGTTGATCAACTATGACTGGATTTGTCACTTCTTATTCAAGGAAGAGATATCTCATGCCCAGTTGACCAGGATGATAGTACCTTTACTAAATCCATGACCATGTAGAATAATTTAAGTCTATAAAACAAGGTTAGAAAAATAATAAATATAGTAAGGATATTGGCATGAGTTATTCATCTTATTTTCTAAGATATCACTTGATAAAGAGATCATAATAAATAGTACGTGTTCATAAGAGAAATTTTTTCTTTTATAACAAAACATTATATCTTTAGGGGCCATGATGTGTTTCTAGACACCACTTATGGTTTATGAGTAACACTAAATACTATAAAGATAAGGACCTAGAGGGTCACACACAAATTGTCTTCAAATGCTTGACCAAATATAGTGAATTAGAGTTTAGGACATGGTGGACCCATGTTGGGGGCTGAGATATGTCACAGATTGAAAATCATAATAAATAAATAAATTTCATATTATTTTAGTTTAAAATAAAATGAATTGAATTTATTTTCTTAGTGTATTTACACGGGTTAAGTGAATAAATGAATAATATTTTACTAATGATTTGTTTATTCAAGTCTCATTAAATACGGTATGGAGAGATGGGTTGAGATGATGTAACACATTATTTCATGTAATATGTTTTATATATGAGATTTAAAATATATTTGACATTTGGGATATGTTCACTAAGTAATATTCAGTGACTATGGTTTAATTTACAAGTCTTTATTTATTGAAGGTCCAAAGTGAATTTTCATATATAAAGTTTGCCTATATATGGAAATTAAAGACACTATGAACATATAATATTCCAACCAAACTTTTTATATGTGCCCCTTATGTATATCACAATTCTATGAGATAAATGAATACTCATAGTTCTCTGATCTATGTTTCCTTTCTGAATAAACATTACTGAGATTTTGTGATTGTTGATACATAAATAGGGTCATCAGTTCTCTTTCTTGGCACAAAAAAATCAACAATAAATGAATCCAGAAGTATATAGAACTTATGCAGATGATATATAGGGATCCGAAATTAATCTCATTAAACATAAATCATCATTAATGAATGGAACATGAAAACATATTTAAAATTGAATGGGGAAACAATTTAATTTTTATTTAAGGCTTAATTACTTAAATATGAGATCCTAAAGTTGAATCCATGAACTGCCTTTCATGAGACAATGTTATCATGTTATTTTGGGGAATTTTTTCTAAAATTTCCTTTGTTTACTGATTTTTTTTGTGACCAGTACCAATATTTTTAAGCCCAATGCCAAATGTCACCATAAAATATTAATTATTTTCTTTTCAATGGAACAATTGATGTCTTTAGGAAGATTTTTAAAAAAAATAGTGATTAAGTAGAAATAAATACTTAAGGATTTGTACCCTATCACCATTGAACAAACATTTACATTTCCTTTCACAATTTGATTTTCAAATTTGTCCAATGGTGGGTAAATCTAAAAATTTTTATGTTTCCCATTTTAATGTGATTACAAAGATATGTAAGTAGCGGTTTTGTTTGAATCATATTATTTATTCAATTAATAATACTTATTATATAGCTATGGATATGAAGGATAAAAATAAACATGATTTTGTTATAGTTAATATCATTCCAATAGGAATTTTGAATATCAAGAATAAAATATATATTGTTTTTTAGAGTTATTTTCATATTTTGTTTGAAAAGATATTGTTACAATCAAAGTTTATCAATTATATTTTTTGTCAATTAACATTGGAACTATTGGTAATAGTTGTAAATGGATACATTGTCAATAAATTTGGTTGTTTGTGTTTGGTTTATTTTCAACCAATAAAGTTTTTTCATGTTGTGGATTTAGTAATGGACACCATATATGGGAATAGAGTCTCTGGATGTTCATGGATGATTCTAAGAAGAGGTGAACATGGAAGCACTAGTGGAGAGATACAAAGAGACACCTTGAAATCATTATATCTCAAGGACATGGATTTAAAAGATGTGTGTATAAGGACCCAAACATAAAACATTACTTAATCTTGAATTAAATGAATAATTCACATTGAGTATATTTTTAGGTTTAGATTTTTAGTGAATTAGGACATAACTATTACATCTCAAAAGATTACAAAGTAGACACTACTACTATAACTGATTTTTTAGAACAATAAAAAAAATCATTAAATAAAACAAGAGTTATTTTCTTGATATAAATATTCTTGAATACTTCATTTCTCTTACCCTTCCATATAACCTCTGAAAATCATTTCAAAAACTTGGGATGAGCATAAAAAGCTCAGTAAGGGATATAAAAATACGGAAAGAAAACATTATTCCATGTATACATAAGAATCAATGAAATCATACTTTACTCTTAAAACATAAGCACTTTAACATACCTTATGAAATCATAATATATATGAATAACTCATAGAAATCATAAGATTTAAAGGTAACTTGAGGCATTCATAACATTCTTACGTAGGGAGTAACCCTCATGGTTACTTTTGGAATACCCACAACAGTATATTCCCTAAATATCTTCGGAGAATCCTTAGAGCTTAACTCATTCATGTTACCCAAGGCAGTGGAGAGATATCAAGGGCTCAATCACCCTTAGTTTATCATGGAACCACCCGTCTTCATAAACAATTCCCAAGAACCATAACATAAACGTATCACATAAAACATGCAAAAAAGAATATAAAATTTCAACATTTCAATCACAAGATATCAAAAATACATTGATATAATAAAAAAATTATCAAAACAATTTTCAATACCAAAATAAAATAAAATTAAAACATGGTATTTATTTTTCATTTTAAAAAAGTTATGGCTTTTAGAGGAAGCTAAAACTCAAATAATGGTCACGGTGGCAGAGAAGTCATTGTCGCCGCATACGTAAGACAAAAACATTCCCTTTTTTCATTTAGTAAAATGCTTCATATAAAAATATTCTTTTTGAATAAAAGTAAAAGTAAAAGGGGTTTATATACCATATAAAAGAAAGTTGTGTATAAAACAAAATATTCCTCAATGAAAGGAGATTGAGACGAAGTCCCTTGCAAAGACGGTATCCATAGATTAAGGGCAAATCAATTACATAAATATGTGTGACAAACATAAATACACCCAATATAAGTGGATATTATGTGTAAAACAATAAGAGGTCATCCACACATATTCATAGCATGATATAATCAAGAAGTAGGGGTTTAACCCAATGAATTGAAATTGGGTCAAGAAGTTCCCTTACAGAAATTCAACAGCCTAATGACGTCACTTTAAAATCCAGAAAATGAGATGATGAGAGATAAAAAGAGTATCTCATCACTTGGAGATAGAATTTACAACAATAAGTATATATAAGAACATATCCCAACATAAGAAGATGTAAATTAAAAGACCTAAAAAAAAGAAGTCATTTAAAAAGAGGAGGGTGAAAGGTTCCCTTACCGATTTGGGTAACATTCGAAACATTTACCCCATGAAAGAAGGGTCATACAATGACGATGTAAATACCCATGAACGAGAGTATATTACACAAACATTAGAATAATGTGAATTACATACACCACAGAAAATAAAATAGTGGCAAATGTATCATTAATCTCACAGGAATAAAAAGTAAGATGAAAACCCCTTACCTCGTTGTGATCAATCGAGTCGTATGATCAAGAGATAATAAACACCAAATGAATCACATAATACCATGAATATAAATAGAATAATTATAATATAATGAAATGGAATTACACAATACACCACATGAAATAAACAAGTGGTGAATAATGGAAATCTCATAGAATTAAATGTGAGATAAGAAATCCCTTAAGAAAATTCGGCAGCCTAACGACACCACTTAAAACTTCCAAAAATGGATTGATGAGATCAAATAGGGTCTCTCATCATATGAACATAAAAATTATAGTAAGAGTAATATAAAATAACATACCCCAACATAAGAAATAGGAGATTAAATGAAGTGACATAAAAGAGAGTACATAAAAATAAAGAGAGAGGTATGATCCCTTACGAAAATTTGGCAGCCTAACAGCGCCACTTAAAAAGTATTAAAATCAATTGATGAGAGAAAGAGGGGGTCTCCCACCATATGATCATGAAACTTAAATTAGAATGAATATAAAATAACATCCCTAACATAAGAACATGTAGCTTAAAATAAATGACATAAAGGAGAATACATGAAAAGAAAGAGAGTGGTAGGATCCCTTACCTCAAGTCCGACTTGTCTTGTTCGTTTGTTTATATTCCTGAATAATAAACTTTGGTAAATTTATAATTTCTTAAGGAACTCATTTAAAGTTTATTATTCAATTCATATCACTTATTATAGTGCTATAATAATTAGTTAATTATGTGAGTTCATATTAGACGTTTTTGTCGATGTTCGGTACATGAGTCAAAAATGAACTTGTTTGAAAAGAATTGTACATTTAGTTATAAGTACACCATCTACAGAATAGTATTAATGATTTAAATATCATATATATACAGTATATATTCATTTTATACTATTACATTAAATTTGGAGATAAAAAATGAAATGCACCGTTCATGGAGACAGTAGGTTGTACGTATGCATGAAAACTACTTTCATTTCTTTGTCATATTAATGGAATTAAAACTAAATGAGAGAGATATATATATATATATTATAATTCCATTATAATATATATGTTATATGGGTCACATAAGTTCATTAATTTCATTCTTTATACATTCCATGTATTGCATGAACGAGTCACATCACTTGAGGGGGCGGTAGTCCACACTTCATCAAATAAAATTACCGCATTTTCACAACATGAAAAGAATAAAGGTATGTTTTAAATGTAAAATATAGAAGAATAGATAGGAAATAAATATAATATATATCATAAATAAATATAGGTCCATCATAATGGCCACCATGAGAGGTGGTAGTAGAAGATAGAATAATCATTGTTTCTTGAGGCAACAATTCACCATCCACGGAAACAGTATGTTATTTAACCATTAGACGGAGGTGTGTGTAAGTGTATCTAGAATAATTCTTATAAAAACATCAGATTATATTTAATATACTTGTTTTTTTACAAAATAAAGTAATAAAAAGAGTTTAAGGAGTTGGAGAAGCAAAATAAAACAAAAGAACATAAGAAAAGACATTACCTTTAAATCGGGTAACTCCTTTTGGTTTGAACCAAAAGGATTTCTTGAAGAGAATTCTACCTAAGGAAAGGCTTCTAGGATGAAGAGAGTGATGTGGAGAGATATAAGGAGCAGATTTTGGTCGAGAAAAATGCTTGAGAGGTGTGGGTAAGGGGGTAGAGGTGGGGGACTTTTATAAGAGGGAGGAGGGGCACTCTTGGAAAGTCTTGAAAATTTACTTTATTATAAAATGATTTTCGTATATTAAAGGTCCAGAAATTATATATTTCGAGGATAAGGCGATAAGTGTTCTAAATCCACCCATCCAAGAGGTTTTTGACAAGTGTAAGTATTATATTTTACCTTATCTTCTCATTTTATTTAAACTGTTCATTAATGAGGTAATCACTGCATCATCACAGTGTCATAAATAAATTTATTTATTTAATGTATAAAAATTATAAAAAAAATTACCATCATGTAGGAAATATTTTTATATTCCCAAATAATGTTTATAGTCAAATAGATCATTTATTTAAACAAAATTAATTTTTTTTACTTAGGTGATACATACTTTGGTTACATTTTCCTTTCATTAAAAAAAATATGATAAAATGTTACTATCAAACTAATGTAATTCCATGAGATCCCAAGGTTGGAACAAAGAATCCCATGGTTAACCATGACACCAACAATATCATTAGGACACATTTTTGGGTCATTTTATATTTTTATGATATTATTTTATTACCCCTAACTACCCGATTACTAATTAAACACGATAATTAAAGATAATTACCGTCGTTACTATTCATAATGTCCAAAACAAAAGAGTCTTAATTAAATAATTTGGACCTTCTGATTCCAAATATGGAATCCATTTTATCAAATTCCAAACACAGAAATTGAAGTAATTAATTTAAAATAATTCTCGTTGTCAAAACCAAAGACGAGGTTTTAAGAAGTAAAATCTATCAAAAGATTGATTTGTTTTTACATCCAATATAAAATATAAATTACATAAAACGACCAAAATTGTATTAAATTATAAAAACATAATAAAATTACTCCTTAAAACTAATTAAAATTACAATCTAACTATATAAATAAATTGGATGAATAGGCAGTTTTGAATTAAAATGCAGTATTTTTCACTATTCATTGAAAATGAACATTTGTCAGAAAAATACCAAATATTCACCCTAAGATATATTTGATATTCCAAATTCAAAAATGATATAAATTTTACCAAATTCAAAACATATAACTTGCATTAATTAATTTTATAATCAATTCTCGATGTCAAAACAAATAGCGTATTTTTAAGAAACAATATCTATTAAAAGATTAACACTTGTTTATGTCAAATTTCAAAGTGAAATTAATTAAAATTACCACCATTGTATTAAATGGTAAAAATATATTTTAATTAAACTTTCAAACAAATTAAAAATATAATCTGACCATATAAATAAATTAGACTAAAATGAGGTTTTGAATTAAAATACAACATTTTCACTATTCATTAAAAAATGAACTTTATCGGAAAAATAACAAAAATTTACACAAAGTAAATTTTGATTTCTTGATTCTAAAGAAAGATTTTATTTTTTCAAATATAACATATAAAATTTTCAAAAATAAATTTAAAAAGGGTTTTCCATCAAAAGGCGGTTAATCGACATTTGAAAGAATATTAGAAGATTTATACTTAAAATTGGATTCATTTGAATTTTAAGCCTCTAAAATTTAATTGGATAAATGAAAAAATATTTGAAAAGCATATATAATCAATTGGTAGTTAGTTCTGTTCATTCCTGCCTTTATAATGGCTAGGTGTTAACTACCATTTAAAATAATATTATTATATTATTAGTGTGCAACGTAAGATTTCAAAGAAAATCATTGTTGCGTATTGGGTATGCCATTGAACATAACATTCCCTTTAAAGTATTATTAATATTTTATTCACAAATATTAATAAATATGAAAATGTCATATTCTTTATTTACCTCGGCTGTTACATCCTTCCCCCCTTTTGGGAATTGCGTCCTCGCAATTTTAAAATTGGGTTTGGAAATTTCATTAAAAGCCCCACATCGGAAAAAGAGTCAATTAAACTATCACATTAAAAGAAAGAAAGAGATATAAAAAGGTCACCCGAGTTAACCCATACTAGGATTCCATGAAAACATGGATATGAAGGTGAAAACAAAGGTTCATGTTCTGATGGAGAGTGATAGAAAACATGAATAAGAGAAAGTTAACCCTATGAAAATCACAAACTTATGATGGGTTAAACGGTTTTTGATTCCCCTGTAGGAAAAGTTAACAGACGAATTTTTTTAAGTTACTTTTCATAGGGGAATTTATTTATGAGCTTAACTAAATCATAAGGAAACATACTCACTTGTCATGTAGACTTTCATCTTTTACTAGATTTCTAACACAAACTCAAATTTTCTCCAAATGATGAGTATTTCGGGATGAATTGTTCATATTAAGAGTGCTATAATCAACTTCTAGAGAATCAAATAATCCCACAAAAGATGAACTATATATTTCCCATGCCTTTTGACCTTAACCAAAACCAAAAATTATTAGTACAAGATCAGATAATACCCAAAAAGGAAAATCCTTTATAAAAAGAAATACAACTCTTAATCTCCAAAATTTGTCCAAAAAAAACCCAAAGATCATCAAAGACCATTCAATAAACAACTATCCATAAAATTATTCGAAGTAATCCAAACTAAGAAGTAAACCCAAATCTCCAAAGGATTTAATCACATAGTATTCCAAGATAAATCTTAACATTTATCTCCAAATAACATCAGTTAATCTTAAAGTCTCATACTGAAATGTAACTAACCTAATCACATATCCTCCATGATAGGCTAATCATTTCCATAGATAACCCAAAATCAACTTATTCCTGATTCATAAGATCATATAACTAAAAATAATTTGTCATAATAACCAGGGACTTCACGTAGTCTAGTGGTAGGCGATAAATACCAGTCACACTTTGGTTGTGGGTTCGATTCCCACTGCTTTGTCTGACACGACAGGTTGTCACATGGTCTATGTGTTGTCCTTTTTCAAAAACTATATAATTCTTAAAACATTCCCCAAAAAGAGATTAAATTATCAAAAATAACCATAACATAATTTAACCTCAAGTTTATCTCATGCCTTTCATTTTCCATCATAACATATAGTAACCCATAATTACCTCAAAAGTAAGGATCATATAAACCCTAATGGTTACCTTTATAATTATTACTTGAACTTCCACATCGAGTTGGTTATCTCGTACATGATGCATTTGATAACTCACCAAGTTTCACGTGGTTAATCACGACTCCTGATATTTGGTTGAGAAAAACCACAAGAGTTCTCATTGTAGCTCCCATATCATTCAATTGTTCTTTCAAAAAACCGTCACAGTTTTCTTCACATCCACTGTTACTTTGGTGCTTGCTAGATCCAGCCATTTACTAAAACCAAAAAGGTTAGTGTTAGTATATCATTAGAATCATCATATAATAATGAGGCAGATAAACACTAAGATATTATTATCCAAGTTATCTCAAACTCATTCCAACTTTCTAAAAAAAATAATGACTCCATCCAATATACTAACCATTGTGGTTATCTACGACTTGTCACTTATGCTTAAATAACACTCCAACCTCTAAAGTTATCTAAAATGACCTTTGATACCAACTATAAGGACCCGACCTTAAAACATTACTTAATCTTGAATTAAATGAATAATTCACATTGAGGATCTTTTTAGGTTTAGAGTTTTAGAGAGTTAGGACATAACTATTACATCTCAAAAGATTACAAAGTAGACACTACTACTATAACAGATTTTTCACAAAAATAAAATAAATCCTAAAATAAAACAAGAGTTATTTTCTTGATATAAATATTCTTGAATAATTCCTTTCTCTTACCCTTCTTTATAACCCGTGAAAAATATTTCAAAAACTTGGGATGAATATAAAAAGAACAGTAAGTGATATAAAAATACAGAAAGAAAACATTAGTCCATGTATACATATGAATCAATGAAATCATACTTTAGTCTTAAAACATAAGAACTTTAACATTCCTTATGAAATAATAATATTTATGAATAAATCGTAGAAATCATAAGACGTAAAGGTAACTTGAGGCATTCATAACATTCTTACATAGGGAGTAACCCTAATGGTTATGTTTGGAATACCCACCATAGTATATTCCCTAAATCTCTTCCGAGAAACCTTAGTGTTTAACTCTTTTGTGTTACCAAATGCATTGGAGAGATATCACGGGCTCACCCACCCTTAGTTTATCATGGAACCACCCGTCTTCATAAATAATTCCCAAGAACCATAACATAATCGTATCACATAAAACATGCATAAAGGAAACATAACATTTCCACATTTCAATAACAAGATATAAAAAACACATTGATATAATTAAAACATTATCAAAACCATTTTCAATACCAAAATAAAAGAAAATTAAAACATGGTATTTATTTTTAATTTAAAAAATGTTATGGATTGTAGAGGAATCCTAAACTCAAATAATGGTCATGGCGGTGGAGAAGTCGTTGTCGCCGCATACGTAAGACAAAAACAAGCCCTTTTGTCGTTTAGTAAAACGCTTCGTATAAAAATATTACTTTTGAATAAAATTAATAGTAAAGGGGTTTATACACCGTATAAAATAATGTTGTGTATAAAACAAAATATGCCTCAATGAATGGATATTGAGATGAAGTCCCTTACAAAGACGGTATCCTTAGATTAAGGATAAATCAATTACAAAAATATGTGTGAAAAACATAAATACACCCAATATAAGTAGATATTAAGTGTAAAACAATTATAGGTCATCCAAAAATATTCATAGCATGACATAATCAATAAGCAGGGGTTTAACCCAATGAATTGAAATTGGGTTAAGAAGTTCCCTTACAGAAATTCGATAGCCTAACGACGTCACTTTAAAATTTAGAAAATGAGATGATGAGAGATAAAAAGGGTATCTCATCACTTGGACATAACATTTACCATAATAAGGATATATAAGAACATATCCCTACATAAGAATATGTAAATTAAAATACCTATCCAAAATAAGTCATTTAAAAAGAGGAGGGTGAAAGGTTCCCTTACCGATTTGGGTAACTTTCGAAACGTGCACCCCATGAAAGAAGGGTCATACAATGAAGATGTAAATACCCATGAACGAGAGTATATTAAAAAAATAGTAGAATAATGGGAAGTACATACAGAAAACAAAAGGAAATAGTGGCAACTGTAGCATTAATCTCATAGGAATAAAAAGTGAGATAAAAACCCATTACCTCGTTGTGATCAATCGAGTCGTATGATCAAGAGATAATAAACACCAAATGAATAACATAATACCATGAATATATATATAATCATGATAATATAATGAAATGGCAGTACAAAATACACCACATTCAATAAATAAGTGGCGAACAATGGAAATCTCACCGAATTAAAAGTGAGATAAGAAATCCCTTACGAAAATTCGGCAGCCTAACGACGACACTTAAAACTTCCAAAAATGGATTGATGAGATCAAATAGGGTCTCTAATCATATGAACATAAAAATTACAGTAATATTGATATAAAATAACATCCCCAAAATAAGAAATATGAGATTAAATTAAGTGACATAAAAGAGAGTACTTAAAAACAAAGAGAGAGCTAGGATCCCTTACGAAAATTTGGCAGCCTAACGGCGCCACTTAAAAATTATTAAAATGAATTGATGAGAGGAAGATGGGGTCTCTAATAATATAAACATGAAAATTAAAGTAGGATGAATATAAAAGAACATCCGCAACATAAGAACATGGAGCTTAAAATAAATGACATAAAGGAGAATACATGAAAAGAAAGAGAGAGGTAGGATCCCTTACCTCAAGTCGGACTTGTCTTGTTCATTTCTTTATATTTATGAATAATAAACTTTGGTTAATTTATAAATTCTTATGGAACAACTTTAAATATTATTATTCAATTCATATCACATATTATAATGTAATAATAATTAGTTCATTATGTGATTTCATATCAGACATTTTTTTCGATGTTCGGTACATGAGTCAAAAATGAACTTGTTTGAAAAGAATTGTCCATGTAGTTATAAGTACACAATCTCCAGAATAGTATTAATGATTTAAATATCATATATATCCAGTATATATTCATTTTATTCTATTCAATAACATTTGGAGATAAAAAATGAAATGCACCGTTCATGGAGACGGTAGGCCATACGTACGCATGAACGCTACTTTAATTTCTTTGTCATATTAATGGAATTAAAAATAAACGAGAGAGATATATATATATATTATAATTACAGTATAATATATATGTTATATAGGTCACATAATTTCATTAATTTCATTCTTTCTACATTCCATGTATTGCACGAACGAGTCACTTCACTTGAGGGGGCGGTAGTCCACACTTCCTCAAATGAAATTATCGAAATTGCACAACATGCCAAGCATAAAGTTATGTTTTAAATGTAAAATACAGAAGAATAGAGAAGAAATAAATATAATATATATCATAAATAATTATAGTTCCATCATAATGGACACCATGAGAGGTGGTAGGAGAAGATAGAACAATCATCGTTATGTGAGGCAGTAATTTGCCATCCACGGAAACAGTATGTTCTTTAACAAATAGACGAAAGTGTGTGCAAGTGTAGCTCGAATAATTCTCATAAAAACATCCTAGTATGTTTAATATATTGGTTTTGTTACAAAATAAAGGAATAAAAAGAGTTTAAGGAGTTGGAGAATCAAAATAAAACAAAATAACATAAGAAAAGACATTACCTTTAAATCGGGTAACTCACTTTTGTTTGAACCAAAAGGGTTTCTTGAAGATCTTTCTGCCTAAGGTAAGGATTCAAGGATGAAGAGAGGGATGTGGAGAGATACAATGAGAAGATTTTGGGCGAGACAAAGGCTTGAGAGGTGTGGGTAAGGGGGTAGAGGTTGGGGCCTTTTATAATAGGGAGGAGGGCACTCTTGGAAAGTCATGAAAAGTTACTTTATTATAAAATAATTTTCGGATATTAAAGGTCCCAAAATTATATATTTCAAGGATAAGGTGATAAGGGTTCTAAATCCACCCATAAAATAGGTTTTTTTGACAAATGTAAGTCTTATATTTTACCTTATCTTCTCATTTGTTTAAATCATTCATTAATGAGGTAATCACAACATCATCACAGTGTCATAAATAAATTTATTTATTTAATGTCTAAAAATTATAAAACAATTACCATCATGTAGGAAATATTTTTAGCTTACTAAATAATGTTTATAGTAAAAGAGATAATTTATATAAACAAAATTAATTTTTTTTACTTAGGTGATACATACTTTGGTTACATTTTCCTTTCTTTAAAAAAAATATGATAAAAGGTCACTATCACACAAAAGTGATTCCATGGGGTCCCAAGGTTGGAAAAAGGAATCCAATGGTCGGCCATGACACCACCAATAGAATTAGGACACATGTTGGGGTCATTTTATATTTTTATGATATTATTTTATTACCCTTAACTACCCGATTACTAATTAAACACGATAATTAAAGATAATTACTGTTGTTACTATTCATAATGTCCAAAAAAAGAGTCTTAATTACATAATTTGGACCTTATTATTCCAAATATGGAATCCATTTTATAAAATTCCAAACACAGAAATTATAGTAATTATTTTAAAATAATTCCCGTTGTCAAAACCAAAGATGAGTTTTTAAGAAGTAAAATCTATCAAAATATTGATTTGTTTTTACATCCAATTTAACAGTGAAATTACATAAAATGACAAAAATTGGATTAAATTATAAAAATATAATTAAATTACACCTTAAAACCAATTAAAATGAAAATCTAACTATATAAATAAACTGGATGAAAAGTGTAACACCCCGAGCTTCCACGATACGCATCTTTTTCAATAATGCAATAGTTTGCATTGTACGCAAGTTCGAGATTCTAACACACCGCAACTAATCAAAATAGCCATTATGAATAGTAATACCCACTTTTTGAAATTATATATATTTTATATTTCAAAATGGACTTCATTTTTGGATTCAGAATGTCGAAATTAGCCTATGTTGAATTTTTTGTAATTTTCTGAGAACTTTCAAATTTTTATGAATAGTGAAAAATACTTAAAACAACTTTTTTAATCAAAATAATTTATATTGATAAATTATACTATTGAGTGGGTTTAAAGTATAATTAGAATATATGTTTACCATTTTACCCAATGGTTTTCATTATAATTAATTTCACTTTGAAATTAGACATAAACAATTGTCAATCTTTTGATATATATTGTTTCTTAAAAACACGCTATTTGTTGTGACAGCGGAAATTAATTATAAAATTAATTAATGCAACTTATATGTTTGGAATTTTTTAAAATAGAAATCATTTTTTAATTCATAATATCAATTATAGCTTAGGGTGAAATTTTGGCATTGTTCTGAAAAACTTCAATTTTTGATGAATAGTGAAACCACTAAGTGGTAGTTAAATAACTGATTTTTCATTTAAATGAAATATTACCACTTCTGTGATTTTATTTTCAAAAATATGACATACATGTTTGTTATTAGGAAGTAAAATGTGGTTCAATAAGATTAAAATAATTTTTTGGTGAATGGTAACTTTTAAGTTTAATTAATCGCGATTAAAGGTAATTAGTGAAATTTAAGGTAAAAATGGTATTATAAAAATATTAAACGACCTTTACACTTGTCATAATCCTATTGTATGAGTCATGGACTACCAATAAAATCCATGGGTCAACTTTGGGACCCCATGGAGCCACTTTGGTAGGAAAATGACTTTAAAAACTTTTTATTTAATGTTAAAATAAAAATGTCACAAACATAAGTTATTTTACTAAAACAATTTTTAAATGGGGTTATACAAGTCATATTTTTGACTATAAATATTAATTATAAAGATAAAAAGATTTAATACATCATGATATTTTTTTTATAATTTTTAGATATTAAATAAATTAAATTATTTATGACACTATGATGATGCAGCGATTACCTCATTAATTAACAATTTTAATAAAATGGAAGGATAATGTAAAATCTAAGAATTACACTTGTCCAAAGCCTATTGGATGAGAATATTTAGAACCCTTATCACCTTATCCTCGAATTATATAAGTGTGGGACCTTTAGAATCCGAAAAGCATTGTATAATAAAGTAACATTTCATTACTTTCCAAGAGTGCCCCTCCTCTCCACTTATAAAAGGCCCCCACCACAACCACCTTACTCACACTTTCAATGCCTTTTGGCTCGGCCAACCTCTGACCAAATACTCTCCCAATATACCTCCCTTACTCCTAGAACCCTCACTTTGGGCATAATTCTTCCCAAGGAAGCCTTTGGATCAAATCAAAAGAGTTACCCGATTTTAAGGTAATGTCTTCTCTTATGTTATTTTGTTTATTTTGATTATCCAACCCCCTAAACTCTTTTTATTCATTTCTTTTGTAACAACAACAGAATCCTCAATATACTAGGATATTTTTATAAGAAGGATTCGAGCTACACTTACACACAACTACGTCTAATGGTTAAAGACCATACTGTTTCTGTGGATGGCAGATTTCTGCCTCACGAAACGATGATTGTTCAACACTCATATAACACCTTCAAAGGTGGACATTAAGATGTAACTATATTTATAAATGATATATAATATGTCTATGTTTTACTTAAGGTCTGTATCTTTCATTTATGGCATACCTTTATTGTTTCCATTATGGGTAAACATGATATTTTCATTTTAGGAAGTGTGGACTACCGCCCCTCAAAGTGATTTGAATCATTAATGCCATATGTGGGATGTATAAAGGATGGAGTAAATGATATTATATATGATATTATACTGGAATTATAATATACCTTTATATCATTATGATTTCATTAAATACGAAATAGAAATGAAAGTAGCGTTCATGCGTACGTACGGCTTACCGTCTCTATGAACGGTGCATTTCATTTCTTACCTCTAAATGTTATGGAATATTATAAATGAATGTATATATTGGATATATATGAGATATATGATATCTATATCATGAATATAATTCTGAATATAATGGATATTTTACCACATGAACAAATTGTAATTATAAGAAGTTTATTTTTTACTCAAGTTCCAAAGATCGACAAAACGACCATTATTAACATAAATAATTACATAATGTTCATAACATGGTAATAAGTGATATAAAAGGAATAAAAAACTTGAGAAAGGTTCCTAAGCAATTATAAATTAACTCTAGTTTATTATTCAGGAGGTTAAAGAACGGTCGAGTCAAGACAGGACGCAAGGTTAGGGAACTTCTTAACCTAATTTCCATTCTTTGGGTTAATCTCCTACTTTCAAACTATGTCATGACATTATTATTCCCTATCTTTTATTTGTACTTTCTTTATGTGTAATTATTGTGAATACACATAATAGATCTATTTTATTTAAAAAAATGATCTTTTTGAGGGACTTCGTCTCAATCTCCTTTCATTGAGGCATATTTGGTTTTATACACAACTTTCCTTTATACGGTATATAAACCCCTTTGAATTTTACATTTATTCAAAAGGAATCTTTTATACGGAGCATTTTTACTAAACGACAAAAAGGAATGTTTTTCTTATGTATGCGGCGACAACGACTTCTCCACCGCCATGACCATTATTTGAGTTTCGGCTTCCTCTACAAGCCATAACTTTTTTTAAAATGAAAAATAAATACAAGTTTTAATTTTCTTTTATTTTGGTATCGAAAATGGTTTTGAAAGTGTTTTTATTATATCAATGTGTTGTATTGATATCTTGTGATTAAAATGTGGAAATGTTATGTTTCCTTTATGCATGTTTTATGTGATACGATTATGTTATATGATATGTTTAAACCTATTCATATGAGGAATGCATTGGACTTAATAAGTGACGGGTGGAGCCCACTATAGCTCCTCAATGCATCGGTAGGTCTCATGAGACAAACTAGTGTCTTGGAACGAGGCCTTGACAAAATCTTATTTGTGGTCTTGGCACGAGGCCTTGGCTACGTGGTTATGATAGTCTAGCATTATGCATTACATCATTATGAAAGTGGTTATTGATATTGCATGTGATTATTCGACTAGTAGAATATCCATGTGAGTAAGTAAATGGAATTATTTAATTTTATTTTTTCCATATTATACTAAAGTTCAAGTTTAAAAAGGATTTTGTTTTCGTTATACATTGCCTTAAATGTTAATGTTTATTTATGAAAGCTTCTGCAATATTGTTATCCTTACTGAGCATCTGAGCTCACCCCTTTCAATGTTTTAATATTTTCCAGGATGTGAAGAAGTATTTTATGAATGACATGCATGGATAGTCAGATAAGGATATGAGTGTGGACTATGGAGACTTTGTTATTGTAGTTTTTCACTTTATGATGTAATGTAACATTTATGAATGTATCTACTGTTTCCAAGGCTACTAAACTAATCGGTCTTTCGAGACATGATCTTTTGTGATCATGTCAATGTTACGAAGTAAAGCACCGACTCCAGGTAACTGGGGTCGGGGCGTTACAGTTGGTATCAGAGTCAGTTTATTAATAACCTTGGAAGCTAGATTTAGATAAACTCTGATTAGAGCACATAGCCCGAAGATAGACATTGAGGATTAGTATAGAATAACTTCCTAGAATTTTGGTATTATAGATATTTTGTGAGTTTTCTGAGCAATACATCCCTGTCTGGATACGAGCAGGTAGAGGCGGCTCTAGCACAGATGTACCTAGGGGTAAAACCCGAAAACACCACCTTGAGCTAGACTCGAACGGGAACTAGTGCACGACAACGGGCCTTGCTGCACTCTTGGTTACGACACTCCTAGGGGATATACTTAGGATAATTCTCATTTTCTTTACAAACCACTATGAAGGGTTATGAGTATATACTTCCTCAAAGAAAACTTTTTTATGATTATGGATTATATCCATAAACCGGTCAATTTACATTAAGTATTTTACAAGTTTGGAATTATTCATTGCAATTCATAAACTAACCTAGTTTATGCCATTGTATAGAAATGGTGCCCAGTGGAAGGAATGTGAACTCCAGCAATACGTATGATCCAAAGCGTAAGAAGGATCATATCTTTCACGGTAGTAAGCCAACATTTATAGGGGAAATAATCTCCCATGTGTTCTCAAAATATGATGAAATAGTATCATGTGTTAATAAGATAAGTAAAGAATTCTCTGAGTCTTATGGATTTGAAGGGAAGAAAGAGAAGAAAAGGATGGAAGAGAGAATGATGGAAAAAGGGATGTAGAAAAAGAAGAATTTTCCAATATGTGATAACTGTGGGAAGAAACACTTTGGAACTTGCCTGAAGGGAATGGGAGTTTGTTATAAGTGTGGAGAAAAAGGACACCAAGTGCAAGACTGCAAGGGTAAGAAAAAGGTTTCAAATGTACAATGCTTCATCTGCAAGGAGTGGGGACACTACGCAAACCAATGTCCAAATCATCAGAGTGTGCCCCAAATGATGTTATTGGATAATAATCAAGTTATGATACTACCACATATGAGGAGGAATGATTAGAGTTCTTATGTTGTTATTAAAGAATTTTGTAATTTGAGTGTTGTATCAATGATGTACTGGTTATAATAATTATGGAGTATATAAGGATTGTACTGCAGTACTATTTCATCAAGGACTTGAGATTGTGTGGAACCAAGAAAAGTGACTCCACAGTAGGTTAAATTTTTGGAAAATATATGGTTGAGAGAAAGATAAACAATAATATGGTTCTGATACCGAGATAGTGATTTTGTAATATTACATGATTGATTTGGATAAGTTATATTGGATATTCTTAACTTCCTTGAAACTGATTGATGATTTGTATACATTTTTGGACAGAAGGAGTATATCTAGTATTCTATAAGGAATAAGGGATCATGGTAATTCAGGATGTTTCATTGTTTTAAAAGAATACATGATGAAGGTGTTCACATGTTGTTACACGAAAAAAGGGGATCTTCATTATGTTTACCTTCCTCATAAAATTTGGACTGTGAGTTGGACAGAAGTATTTTGGATAACCATAAAGGTTGGAATGGATTAAGTTGAACCTTTGATATTAATGCTTAAGGTTAAAACATTTATGAATATTATTTTTGTAATATTATAATAGTTTTAGAAAAAGGACATCCTTCAGGTTGGGCGATAACCCATCGCTTCGGACAAAGCTGTAGGAATCGGACCCACAACCATATTGCGACATGCCTTTATGACCTACCACTAGCATACATGAAGTCCCTGGTTATTACAAAATAGTTTTCGTAATCTAAATGGTATGTGTTAATATTTTTAACCTTGTACGATTAAGATAAATATAATATTTTGAGTTCTATTAAATTTTTGAGTGAAAGATGAGTTTGTGGTAGAAATTAGTTGAAGGTTGAAACTCTACTTGTCAAGCATAAATATATATATATACCTATATCTTATTCTATGAATAAATTAATTCTTAAACTTTAGTAAAGGGATATTAAAACAAAAAAATGTGTTATCCTAATACCTTATGTCTTGTTGAACTGATGATATTTTAAATCAACATAGATTGAAGGCTTTAAGGCCCTCAATTTGACACTTGTTTGTGATTGATGACCTCAATCACTCCCTACAAATATTTACGTTTTTCCCCCAATTATATGTCTCTAATTTCCACCAATGTTCTCCTAATCGAGATCATAATTGGGTGGTGACTTTTTCATTTCCCTTTCCCTCTTATTAAGGCTAAATTTTATTAACCTTATTTCCGATGTGGGTTTTCCAAAAAGGTATTTTCTATTTTCAACCTTTTATTTTCAAAGAAAAATTTCAAATTGTGAGGACACAATTTATTGAAGGAGGGGAGAATGTAACACCCCGATCTTCCACGATACACTTCTCTTTCAATAATGTAATAGCTTGCATTGTACGCAAGTTCGAGATTCTAACACACCACGACTAATCAAAATAGCCATTATGAATAGTAATCCCCACTTTTTGAAATTATATATATTTTATATTTCAAAATGGACTTCATTTTTGGATTCGGAATGTCGAAATTAGCCTATGTTGAATTTTTTGTAATTTTCTGAGAACTTCCAAATTTTTATGAATAGTGAAAAATACTTAAAACAACTTTTTTAATCAAAATAATTTATAGTGATAAATTATACTATTGAGTGGTTTTAAAGTATAATTAAAATATATTTTTACCATTTTATCCAATGGTGTTCATTATAATTAATTTCACTTTGAAATTAGACATAAACAATTGTCAATCTTTTGATATATATTGTTTCTTAAAAACACGCTATTTGTTGTGACAGCGGAAATTAATTATAAAATTAATTAATGAAAATTATATGATTGTATTTCTTTAAAATAGACATCATTTTTGAATTTGGAATATCAATTATAGCTTAGGGTGAAATTTTGGCATCGTTCTGAAAAACATCAATTTTTGATGAATAGTGAAACCACTAAATGGTAGTTAAATAACTGATTTTTCATTTAAATGAAATATTACCACTTCTGTGATTTGATTTTCAAAAATCCGACATACATGGTTGTCATTAGGAAGTAAAATGTGGTTCAATGGGATTAAAATAATTTTTTGGTGAATGGTAACTTTTAAGTTTAATTAATCGCGATTAAAGGTAATTAGTGAAATTTAAGGTAAAAATGGTATTATAAAAATATGAAATGACCTATAAACTTGTCCTACGCCTATTGGATGAGTCATGGCCGACCAAGACAATCCATGGGTCAACTTGGGGACCCCATGGAGCCACTTTGGTAGGAAAATGACATTAAAAACTTTTTATTTAATGTTAAAATAAAAATGTCACAAACATAAGTTATTTTACTAAAACAATTTTTAAATGGGGTTATACAAGTAATATTTTTGACTATAAATATTAATTATAAAGATAAAAAGATATAATACATCATTATATTTTTTTTTATAATTTTTATACATTAAATAAATTAAATTATTTATGACACTATGATGATGCAGCGATTACCTCATTAATTAACGATTTTAATAAAATGGAAGGATAATGTAAAATCTAAGCATTACACTTGTCCAAAGACAATTGGATGAGAATATTTTGAGCCCTTATAACCTTATCCTAGAATTATATAAGTGTGAGACCTTTAGAAACGGGAATCATTGTATAATAAAGTAACATTTCATTACTTTCCAAGAGTGCCCCTCCTCTCCACTTATAAAAGGCCCCCACCCCTACCACCTTACTCACACTTTCAAAGCCTTTTGGATTGGCCAACCTCTGCCCAAATACTCTCCCAACTTCCCTCCCTTACTCCTAAAGCCTCAATTTGGGCAGAATGCTTCCCAAGGAAGCCTTTGGCTCAAATCAAAAGAGTTACCCAATTTTAAGGTAATGTCTTCTCTTATGTTATTTTGTTTTATTTTGATTATCCAACCCCCTAAACTCTTTTTATTCATTTCTTTTGTAACAAAACCAGTATCCTCAATATACTAGGATGTTTTTATAAGAAGGATTCTAGCTACACTTACACACACTTACGTTAATGGTTAAAGAACATACTGTTTCTGTGGATGGCGGATTTCTGCCTCACGAAACGATTATTGTTCAACACTCATATAACACCTTCAAAGGTGGCCATTAAGATGTAACTCTATTTATAAATGATATATAATATGTCTATTTTTTACTTAAGGTTCTGTATCTTTCATTTATGGCATACCTTTATTGTTTCCATTATGGGTAAACGTGATATTTTCATTTTAGGAAGTGCGGACTACCGCCCCCTCAAAGTGATTTGAATCGTTAATGCCATATGTGGGATGTATAAAGGATGGAGTAAATGATATTATATATGATATTATACTGGAATTATAATATACCTTTATATCATTATGATTTCATTAAATACGAAATAGAAATGAAAGTAGCGTTCATGCGTACGTACGGCTTACCGTCTCCATGAACGGTGCATTTCATTTCTTATCTCTAAACGTTATGGAATATTATAAATGCATGTATATACTGGATATATATGAGATATAGGATATCTATATCATGAATATAATTCTGAATATAATGGATATTTCACCACATGAACAACTTGTAATTATAAGAAGTTTATTTTTGACTCAAGTACCAAAGTTTGACAAAACGACCGTTATTAACTTAAATAATTACATAATGTTCATAACATGGTAATAAGTGATATAAAAGGAATAAAAAACTTGAAAAAGGTTCTTAAGAAATTATAAATTAACTCTAGTTTATTATTCAGGAGGTTAAAGAACGGTCGAGTCAAGATAGGACGCAAGGTAAGGGAACTTCTTAACCCAATTTCCATTCTTTGGGTTAATCTCCTACTTTCAAATTATGTCATGACAATATTATGCCCTATCTTTTATTTGTACTTTCTTTATGTGTACTTATAGTGAATACACATAATAGATCTATTTTATTTAAAAAAATGATCTTTGTGAGGGACTTCGTCTCAATCTCCTTTCATTGAGGCATATTTGGTTTTATACACAACTTTCTTTTATACGGTGTATAAACCCCTTTGAATATTACATTTATTCAAAAGGAATCTTTTATACGGAGCGTTTTTACTAAAAGACAAAAAGGAATGTTTTTCTTACGTATGCGGCGACAACGACTTCTCCTCCGCCATGACCATTATTTGAGTTTCGGCTTCCTCTACAAGCCATAACTTTTTTTAAAATGAAAAATAAATACAAGTTTTAATTTTCTTTTATTTTGGTATCGAAAATGGTTTTGAAAGTGTTTTTTTATATCAATGTGTTGTATTGATATCTTGTGATTAAAATGTGGAAATGTTATGTTTCCTTTATGCATGTTTTATGTGATACGATTATGTTATGTGATATGTTTAAACCTATTCATATGAGGAATGCATTGGACTTAATAAGTGACGGGTGGAGCCCGCTATAGCTCCTCGATGCATCGGTAGGTCTCATGAGACAAAATAGTGTCTTGGCACGAGGCCTTGACAAAATCTTACTTGTGGTCTTGGCACAAGGCCTTGGCTACGTGGTTATGATAGTCTGGCATTATGCATTCCGTCATTATGAAAGTGGTTATTGATATTGCATGTGATTATTCGACTTGTAGAATATCCATGTAAGTAAATGGCATTATTTAATTTTATTTTTTCCATATTATGCTGAAGTTCAAGTTTAAAAAGGCTTTTGTTTTAGTTATATATTGCCTTAAATGTTAATGTTTATTTATGAAAGCTTCCGCAATATTGTTATCCTTACTGAGCATCTAAGCTCACCCCTTTCAATGTTTTAATATTTCCAGGATGTGAAGAAATATTTTATGAATGACCTGCATGGATAGTCAGAAGAGGATATGAGTGTGGACTTTGGAGACTTTGTTATTATAGTTTTTCACTTTATGATGTAATGCAACATTTATGAATGTATCTAGTGTTTCCAAGGCTACTAAACTAATCGGACTTTCGAGACTTGATCTTTTGTGATCATGACAATGTTACGAAGTAAAGCACCGACTCCGGGTAACTGGGGTCGGGGCGTTACAGTTGGTATCAGATGCAGTTTAGTAATAACCTTGGAAGCTAGATTTATATAAACTCTGATTAAATCACATAGCCCGAAGATAAAATTTGAGGATTAGTATAGAAGAACTTCCTATAATTTTGGTATTATATAGATTTTGTGAGTTTTCCGAGCAATACATCCCTGTCTGGATACGAGTAGGTAGAGGCGGCTCTGGAACAGATGTACCTTGGGGTAAAACCCGAAAACACCACTTTGAGCTAGACTCGAATGGGAACTGGTGCACGACAACGAGCCTTACTGAACTCTTGGTTACGACACTCCCGGGGGATATGCTTAGGATAATTCTCGTTTTCTTTACAAACCACTATGAAGGGTTATGAGTATATACTTTCTCAAAGAAAACATTTTTATGATTATGGATTATACCCATAAACCGGTCAATTTACATTAAGTATTTTACAGGTTTGGAATTATTCATTGCAATTCATAAACTAACCTAGTTTATGCCATTGTATAGAAATGGTGCCCAGTGGAAGGAATGTGAACTCCAGCAATACGTATGATCCAAAGCTTTAGAAGGATCATATCTTTCACGGTATTAAGACAGCATTTAGAAGGGAAATAATCTCCCATGTGTTCTCAAAATATGAAGAAATAGTATCATGTGTTAATAAGATAAGTAAATAATTCTCTGAGTCTTATGGCTTTGAAGAGAAGAAAGATAAGAAAAGGATGGAAGAGAGAATGATGGAAAAAGGGACGTGGGAAAAGAAGAATTTTCCAATATGTGATAACTGTGGGAAGAAACACCTTGGAACTTGCCTGAAGGGAATGAGAGTTTGTTATAAGTGTGGAGAAAATGTACACCAAGTGCATGACTGCAAGGGTAAGAAAAAGGTTTCAAATGTACAATGCTTCATCTGCAAGGAGTGGGGACACTACGCAAACCAATGTCCAAATCATCAGAGTTTGCCCCAAATGATGTTATTGGATAATTGTCAAGTTATGATACTACCACATATGAGGAGGAATGATTAGAGGTCTTATTTTGTTATTAAAGAATTTTGTAATTTGAGTGTTGTATCAATGATGTACTGGTTATAATAATTATGGAGTATATAAGGATTGTACTGCAGTACTATTTCATCAAGGACATGAGATTGTGTGGAAACAAGAAAAGTGACTCCACAGTAGGTTAAATTTTTGGAAAATATATGGTTGAGATAAAGATAAACCATAATATGGTTCTGATACCGAGATAGTGATTTTGGAATAAGACATGATTGATTTGGATAAATTATATTGGATATTCTTAACTTTATTGAAACTGATTTATGATTTGTATACATTTTTGGACAGAAGGAGTATATCTAGTATTCTATAAGGAATAAGGGATCATGGTAATTCAGGATGTTTCATTGTTTTAAAAGAATATATGATGAAGGTGTTCACATTTTGTTACACGGAAAAAAGGGGATCTTCATTATGTTTACCTTCCTCATAAAATTTGGACTGTGAGTTGGACAGAAGTATTTTGGATAACTATAATGGTTGGAATGGATTAATTTGAACCTTGGATAGTAATGTTTAAGGTTAAAACATTTCTGAATTTTATTTTTGTAATATTATAATAGTTTTAGAAAAAGGACAATCTTCAGGTTGGGCGATAACCCGTCGCTTCGGACAAAGCTGTAGGAATCGGACCCACAACCATATTGCGACAGGCCTTTATGACCTACCACTAGCATACATGAAGTCCCTGGTTATTACAAAATAGTTTTCGTAATCTAAATGGTATGTGTTAATATTTTGAACCTTGTACGATTAGGATAAATATAATATTTTTGAGTTCTATTATCTTTTTGAGTGAAAGATAGGTTTGTGGTAGAAATTAGTTGAAGGTTGAAACTCTACTTGTCAAGTATAAATATATATATATACCTATATCTTATTCTATGAATAAATTAATTCTTAAACTTTAGTAAAGGGATATTAAAACAAAAAAATGTGTTATCTTATTACCTTATGTCTTGTTGAACTGATCATATTTTAAATCAACATAGATTGAAGGCTTTGAGGCCCTCAATTTGACACTTGTTTGTGATTGATGACCTCAATCACTCCCTACAAATATTTACGTTTTTCCTCCAATTATATGTCTCTAATTTCCACCACTGTTCTCCTAATCGAGATCATAATTGGGTGGTGAATTTTTCAATTCCCTTTCCCTCTTATTAAGGCTAAATTTTATTAACCTTATTTCCGATGTGGGTTTTCCAAAAAGGTATTTTCTATTTTCAACCTTTTATTTTCAAAGAAAAATTTCAAATTGTGAGGCCGCAATTTATTGAAGGAGGGGAGAATGTAACACCCCGAGCTTCCACGATACACTTCTCTTTCAATAATGCAATAGCTTGCATTGTACGCAAGTTCGAGATTCTAACACACCGCGACTAATCAAAATAGCCATTATGAATAGTAATACCCACTTTTTCAAATTATATATATTTTATATTTCAAAATGGACTTCATTTTTGGATTCAGAATGTCGAAATTAGCCTATGTTGATTTTTTTGTAATTTTCTGAGAACTTCCAAATTTTTATGAATAGTGAAAAATACTTAAAACAACTTTTTTAATCAAAATAATTTATAGTGATAAATTATACTATTGAGTGGTTTTAATGTATAATTAGAATATATTTTTACCATTTTATCCAATGGTGTTCATTATAATTAATTTCACTTTGAAATTAGACATAAACAATTGTCAATCTT
Organism: Viscum album; assembly: GCA_963277665.1. NCBI lineage: Eukaryota > Viridiplantae > Streptophyta > Magnoliopsida > Santalales > Viscaceae > Viscum > Viscum album. Next base: position 810,254,929 of record OY728158.1, on the reverse strand, counting down.
TTGATATATATTGTTTCTTAAAAACACGCTATTTGTTGTGACAGCGGAAATTAGTTATAAAATTAATTAATGCAACTTATATGTTTGTAATTTTTTAAAATATACATCATTTTTGAATTCAGAATATCAATTATATCTTAGGGTGAAATTTTGGCATTGTTCTGAAAAACTTCAATTTTTGATGAATAGTGAAACCACTAAGTGGTAGTTAAATAACTGATTTTTCATTTAAATGAAATATTACAACTTCTGTGATTTGATTTTCAAAAATCCGACATACATGGTTGTCATTAGGAAGTAAAATTTGGTTCAATGGGATTAAAATAATTTTTTGGTGAACGGTAACTTTTAAGTTAAATTAATCACGATTAAAGGTAATTAGTGAAATTTAAGGTAAAAATGGTATTATAAAAATATGAAATGACCTTTACACTTGTCATACCCCTATTGGATGAGTCATGGTCGACCAAGAAAATCCATGGGTCAACTTGGGGACCCCATGGAGCCACTTTGGTAGGAAAATGACATTAAAAACTTTTTATTTAATGTTAAAATAAAAATGTCACAAACATATGTTGTTTTACTAAAACAATTTTTAAATGAGGTTATACAAGTCATATTTTTGACTATAAATATTAATTAGAAAGATAAAAAGATTTACTACATCATGATATTTTTTTTATAATTTTTAGACATTAAATAAATTAAATTATTTATGACACTATGATGATGCATCGATTACCTCATTAATTAACGATTTTAATAAAATGGAAGGATAATGTAAAATCTAAGCATTACACTTGTCCAAAGCCTATTGTATGAGATTATTTCGAAACCTTATCACCTTATCCTCGAATTATATAAGTTTGGGACCTTTATAAATAGGAATCATTGTATAATAAAGTAACATTTCATTACATTCCAAGAGTGCCGCTCCTCTCCACTTATAAAAGGCCCCCACCACTACCACCTTACTCATACTTTCAAAGCCTTTTGGCTCGGACAAACTCTGCCCAAATACTCTCCCAAATTCCCTCCCTTACTCCTAGAAGCCTCATTTTGGGCATAATTCTTCCCAAGGAAGCCTTTGGCTCAAATCAAAAGAGTTACCCGATTTTAAGGTAATGTCTTCTCTTATGTTATTTTGTTTTATTTTGATTATCCAACCACCTAAACTATTTTTATTCATTTATTTTGTAAAAATACCAGTATCCTCAATATACTAGGATGTTGTTATAATATGTATTCTAGCTCCACTTACACACACCTACGTCTAATGGTTAAAGAACATACTGTTTCTGTGGATGGCAGATTTCTGCCTCACGAAACAATGATTGTTCAACACTCATATAACACCTTCAAAGGTGGCAATTAAGATGTAACTCTATTTATAAATGATATATAATATGTCTATGTTTGACTTAAGGTTCTGTATTTTTAATTTATGGAATACCTTTATTGTTTCCATTATGGGTAAATGTGATATTTTCATTTTAGGAAGTGCGGACTACCGCCCCCTCAATGTGATTTGAATCGTTAATGCCATATGTGGGATGTATAAAGGATGGAGTAAATGATATTATATATGATATTATACTGGAATTATAATATACCTTTATATCATTATTATTTCATTAAATACGAAATAGAAATGAAAGTAGCATTCATGCGTACGTACGGCTTACCGTCTCCATGAACGGTGCATTTCATTTCTTACCTCTAAATGTTATGGAATATTATAAATGCATGTATATACTGGATATATATGAGATATATGATATCTATATCATTAATATAATTCTTAATATAATGTATATTTCACCACATGAACAACTTGTAATTATAAGAAGTTTATTTTTGACTCAAGTACCAAAGATCGACAAAACGACCGTTATTAACTTAAATAATTACATAATGTTCATAACATGGTAATAAGTGATATAAAAGGAATAAAAAACTTAAAAAAGGTTCTTAAGTAATTATAAATTAACTCTAGTTTATTATTCAGGAGGTTAAAGAATGGTCGAGTCAAGACAAGACGCAAGGTAAGGGAACTTCTTAACCCAATTTCCATTCTTTGGGTTAATCTCCTACTTTCAAAGTATGTCATGACATTATTATGCCCTATCTTGTATTTGTACTTTATTTATGTGTACTTATAGTGAATACACATAATAGATCTATTTTATTTAAAAAAATGATCTTTGTGAGGGACTTCGTCTCAATCTCCTTTCATTGAGGCATATTTGGTTTTATACACAACTTTCCTTTATACGGTGTATAAACCCTTTGAATTTTAAATTTATTCAAAAGGAATATTTTATACGAAGCATTTTTACTAAACGACAAAAAGGAATGTTTTTATTACGTATGCGGCGACAATGACTTCTCCGCCGCCGTGACCATTATTTGAGTTTCGGCTTCCTCTACAAGCCATAACGTTTTTTAAAATGAAAAATAAATACAAGTTTTAATTTTCTTTTATTTTGGTATTGAAAATGGTATTGAAAGTGTTTTTATTATATCAATGTGTTGTATTGATATCTTGTGATTTAAATGTGTAAATGTTTGTTTCCTTTATGCATGTTTTATGTGATACGATTATGTTATATGATATGTTTAAACCTATTCATATGAGGAATGCATTGGACTTAATAAGTGACGGGTGGAGCCCGCTATAGCTCCTCGATGCATCAGTAGGTCTCATGAGACAAACTAGTGTCTTGGCACGAGGCCTTGACAAAATCTTATTTGTGGTCTTGGCACGAGGCCTTGGCTACGTGGTTATGATAGTTTGGCATTATGCATTCCATCATTATGAAAGTGGTTATTGATATTTCATGTGATTATTCGACTAGTAGAATATCCATGTGAGTAAGTAAATGGAATTATCTAATTTTATTTTTTCCATATTATGCTGAAGTTCAAGTTTAAAACGGCTTTTGTTTTAGTTATACGTTGCCTTAAATGTTAATGTCTATTTATGAAAGCTTCCGCAATATTGTTATCGTTACTGAGCATCTGAGCTCACCCCTTTCAATGTTTTAATATTTTCCAAGATGTGAAGAAGTATTTTATGAATGACCTACATGGATAGTCAGAAGAGGATATGAGTGTGGACTATGGAGACTTTGTTATTGTAGTTTTTCACTTTATGATGTAATGTAACATTTATGAATGTATCTAGTGTTTCCAAGGCTACTAAACTAATCGGAAATTCGAGACTTGATCTTTTGTGATCATGCCAATGTTATGAAGTAAATCACCGACTCCGGGTAACTGTGGTCGGGGCGTTACAAAAAGGCAGTTTTGAATTAAAATGCAATATTTTTCACTATTCATCGAAAATGAACATTTGTCAGAAAAATACAAAAAATTCACCCTAAGATATATTTTATATTCTAAATTCAAAAATGATATCAATTTTACCAAATTTAAAACATAGAAGTTTCATTAATTAATTTTATAATCAATTCCCGCTGTCAAAACAAATAGCATGTTTTTAAGAAACAATATCTATTAAAATATTGACACTTGTTTATGTCCAATTTCAAAGTGAAATTAATTCAAATGACAAAAATTGTATTAAATGGTAAAAATATATTTTAATTACACTTTAAAACCAATTAAAAAGATAATTTGACCATTTAAATAAATTAGACTAAAAGGAGGTTTTGAATTAAAATAAAGCATTTTCACTATTCATTAAAAAATGAACTTTATCATCAAACTAACAAAATTTACACAAATTAAATTTTGATTTATTGATTCTAAAAAAGGATTTTATTTTGTTAAATATAACATATAAAATTTTCAAAAATATATTTAAAAAGGATTCGCCATCAAAAGGCGGCTAATCGACCTTTTAAAGAATATTAGAAGATTTATGCTTAAAATTGGATTAATTTTAATTTTAAGCCTCTAAAATTTATTTAGATAAATGAAAAATATTTGACAAGCATATATAATCATTTGTTATTTAGTTCTGTTCATTCCTGCCATTACAATGGCTAGGCCTTAACTACCATTTAAAATAATATTATTATATTATTAGTGTGCAACGTAAGATTTCAAAGAAACTCATTGTTGCGTATTGAGTACGCCATTGAACATAGCATTCCATTTAAAGTAATATTAATATTTTATTCACAAATATTAATAAATATGAAAATTTCATATTCTTTATTTACCTGGGATGTTACAGTGTGAGTAGGTTTGAGGAATCTTGGATTCATGATGAGAAGGATGAGATATATTTTAGATGTTATTGGAACAATCCACAAATCAAATATACGGATTATTCCATGTTTTAATATTAAAAAAAATAAAAAAATCATAAAACTCTTTCATACATAAGATTTACCATGATGAAATATAATAATTATAGGTAAGTGACATAATTGGAATAGAAAAAATATTTACAATGATACTTAAGATCTTCCTGGATGATATGTAAGACATTCTAGGAAGAGTCAGAATTTGAAAAGTACAAGAGAAGTTTCTTAATGATATATAAGATACTTTGAAAGGATTCATAATTTTTTTAACTAATACATAAGATATTTATATGATATATAATATCTTTATGTATTCTAAAATATGGAAAAGGCAGAACCAAATATATATACCTCACTGGGCACACTATGTTTATTACATAAGGGTTGTCTAGATAAAAAAATGAACATTTTAAATAAGACTAGAATATGTAAAGGTTGATCATGAATTATGGAAAATAGAAAATTAGTAAAAGTAAGGTTTTATTTTTGTATGTCAGGTAAGGGTATACCTAAGTAGATTGGGTTTGGAATTATCAAAGTCATAAACATAAGATTTATGAACATGTTACATAAGTTTATTCTTGATTAGACTGAGATAAAAATTGGTAAATTACTGGGTCTCTATCTGATATGTAAGATTATTTTCCATTATCAATTTTTTAATATGATTGGTAATACAACTAACAATTAATTATGATATATATTATATCATAAATTGTGATTGAAAATGCGTCCAACCATGGATATTGTTATGCCATAATAAAAAAGTCTTACCATGATTAAATGCTATAATCCTTGATATTTAGGCCCTGAAAGATGAGCCCAGAGCTATTTAACAACACAAATTAGGTCTTTGCACCATTAGGGAGTGTGTCATGTCGCAACAGATTTTAGGATTAAGAAGGATTATAGGTTTACACTACGATATTCAGAGGAGTTAAATATAAAATTTTTTTTAAAATTTTGCGAGGGATTGATCATTGACTGAGCATCATATAGTAAATATTAATATCACACCTTGATTGGGTTATGGAAGTAGAATATCACACCGTAATGATGAAGTCACACTATGAATGGGTTATTTATAGAATATTATGTAGGGTCAGTCGGAATTTAAAACAAGGAATATATAGGCCTGATTTTAGGAATTTGAATCATTCTAATTGGTATATTATGATTATATTTGACATGTTTTACACTTGAAATTATGATGGAAAACTTTAAGAAGAAGGATTGATCCAAACATTTATATTAAAGGTTGGATTCAAAAAATAATATAAAAATAGCTGGTAACAATTTTGAAAAATCTGAACAGAATTAAATATCTATATTTGAAAGAAAAAAATAAAGGAAGAAGGAGAGACGTATAATTTATTCAATTACCTGGTTATTGGAGAGAATATGGAAATCATGAAAGAGTTATATTGTAATATTCAACTATTAAAGAAGTATAATAACAAGATATTTCCAATGTGGTGTTATCTTTATCTAGATTATGAAGTGTTGCAACTGTGTTCAGGTGGAAGAAAATTGATTGAAACTTAATTTGAGTAGTCATTCCCATTAGTGTTGGATCAGATTATACTAAATATACACAAGATGGGGGTTAATTGTGTCTTTCCAAAAATCTTCCTGAGATCGTGTTCTTCCCTTTAACTTTAATCAGATGAATTAATGCAGTGATAATTTAAATAGCATAGACACTAGATATATAGTGGTTCAGGGAACAGAAGACCCCTAATCCACTCCACCAATGCTCTACTCCACAAGCTTGGTGTTTTTTACAATCTGGTACTCGTTTCCACAGACCGTTTCACAACTGAGTATAGGCAGTTGACACCTTTACAATCTAAGGCAAAAAATCCTTCTAGTTCAGTCACAAAACTTACACAGCTTAGTACAAGAATCCAGTCTCTCAAGAATAGAAAAGAAAGGTATCTGTACTTTTGAAAATAATTTCTAGTTGTTCTTCACAATTGGAACAGAATGAAATTGACAGTAGATGGATCATCACCTTCAGAAATAATGATCTTCAAATTATATTCATTCTAAGTCGATCCTGTTGCGGTAGATATAGAAATATAATTCACAACATCAGTAGTAGCAGATTCAAAAATGATCTTCGATGTAGAACGATTGAATCTTCTATCGTTATTCTTTTTCTTCAATAAACAGATCTTTTTCATTCTTTTGAATCAGCAGATATGTGTTTTTGATAGTCTCTTTTTTTCTTCATTTTTATGAATATGATCGATTGATGCAGTTTGAAAATACCCATATATATATATATATATTTATATATATATTTTTAAAAATATCACATCTATATAATAACGTCGATCACTTCTCCTGTAAATTTAAATCCACAAAAGTCACCTTTTGACTTGTGATATTCAAATATTTGAATTTACAGAGTAGTCGTAACTTCCCTTGAAATTATCCAAGAAAAGATCCTTTTAATTTGGTCCTTAAATGGCCCTGAACTCCTCAAAGACACATTTTAAAATCCACTTTTAATCTGGCTTGAAATCAGTATAATAAAAAACTTGCTGACCGTCGCATAATAATATTGACTTTAAACTCTCTGACGCCAAACGTAAGGTTGAGTTGTACAGTATTCATCCTCTGAACGTAACGTAGATAATAAACGTAATATTGATGATGTAGCCTTCAAACGTAGGGTTGTAAATGTATGTGTGATCACAAACGCAGGGTTTTCAACATATGGTTGATCACAAACGTAGGGTTGGCAATGTATGGATAATCACAAACATAGGGTTGGCCATCCATACTTTTTCTCTTAAAATTTCAAACGTATGATAAAAGATCCATACCTATATAATCTTTCAAACGAAAGGTACATTCTCTATACTTTTCTAAGAACATATGGTTGTTTACAAAAGTAAGGTTGATGAACCATACTTTTGAGAAACAAACGTAACGTTTAAAACATACGTACAGTTCTTCATCCACACTTTTTTAAAAACCCAAACATAGAGTTCCTTCCTAACGTAGGGTTCCTCTTCCATAACTTTTTGATACCTCATAAAATATACACTGCATTTCATCCTTACGCTACCTTTCTCCACGTAGGGTATGAACAGTGTTTCCAGAACATGCTTAAGTAGATCCTGAATATATAGATCCTGAACAGTGTTTCCAGAACACGGTAATGCAAATACTTTTTTAATTAATCCTCATTGTTTAAGAACATAAATATTTCATCCAAAAATAAAAATATAATGAATAATAAATACCTGAAATATACTTAACAAATAAAATCATTAGAAAATAATTAAGGGTATTTGTGAGCATCAATTTTTTTTAAAGAGATAGAGTATTGTTCTCAACAAACTCCCCATTAAATAAAAACATTACGTATTGTTGAAAACAACACTTGCTAAAAAATATTCCTCTTTTTGATGATCACAGAAACTATAAAATAACCAATGAAATTAACTTGCAATATTAATTACATATAGTTTTGAATTTTGCAAAGATAAATACAATATTATATTTAACTTAATTTCTCTCTATAATTTCTCCCATAATAAAGAAAAAAAAGTTAAAGTATATAATATGAAACAATTAAAATAAAATGTTGTGTTTATCCAAATTTCTCCCCATTTTTGTGATATAAAAAATAATCATAGAATATGGAATAAATCAGATTTAATGTAGCACTGAACTTAAGTAAATGCTATATTATTAACCAGTTTTCAATAATTAAATCTGGATTACTGGCATATCGAAACAAGGATAGTAAAACAAATAATAATAAAAAAATGAATCCAAATTTTCATTGAGAACATGGAATAGGTACAATCATGATGAACACATGAATCAAGGATTGGAAAGGGTTTGAGATAGGGTCTATCGCCTCTTAAATACAGAGTTTATTTCGGATAACTACTCCCTCAACCATTTCATCATTCCATCACCAAGCCTAACAATAAGATCCCTGGTATCTTGAGTCATATGAATGTATTCTATGAGGTTTAATCTGAAAAAATCATGAAGTCTTTCTTCATTTCCCATAAACAAGGACAAATTTTCTGTGAACTGAGTCAGCACATGTCTAATATTTGGATCACTTGAGTTCAACTGATCAACAAAAAATTTCTGATTATCTAACAAGACTGATAAAGGAGCACTGTTACATTGAAGATCATGCAATCTGTCATTCATATTTCTCATGAAAGCAATGATATCTTGAAACCCTCTGATTAAATCAAGAGAAGTACCTGCTCCACTAGCAGCACTAGTCCCGACAGATGCAAATTATGTCTCTAGAAATTCTTTAAACTCTATGAGATCTGAATACTTTACCATTTTTGATTTCAGCTTGTGTACCTCTATCAACATCTCTTACTTTTCAACTTCTTGTCATGAAACTGTACTTCCCTTAAGTCTTTAAAATTTCAACTATTTTGTTTCTAAGGCTCTTCTCAGAGTAACATTTTCCGGTTCCAAATTAGACAACTTTCTGTACCCGTCTTCTATTTCCTTATTCACTGAATCAGAGGCACCATGTGCTCGATTCTCATTGTTAGTTTCAATGTGATGCAGAATTACTAAAGGCAGCGAATCTGCATCAGATTTTTCTTTTTTCCTTCTCTTGAGCTGGTTGATCCACAGATTTTTCCTCAAAGTATTTTCCAGACTCTTCCACAGAAAATCCTCATGAATTACTTCAGTTTGAACTTCAGAAACATTCTCATCACGAATATCAACAATCTGTTCTTCCATTGGATTTTATAAAATAATATCGTCTAGATTTTTGTGAGGACTGGCCACTTCCTCACCAGGATCTGCCTTTTTTTCCCGTTGAAGTGTAACTTTAGCTTCATCTAAAAATTGATGTTCAATTTCAGTTTGGACTTGTGGAGTCACTGTAATTTGAGCAGTATCCCCTTATTGTGGCTTCTCATCAGCTTTTTCACTGACAAAAATATATGAGAGTAAATCATTTGTTGTCATTACAGGAGAAACAAGTTCCTTATTAACAGTTCTTTTTCTTTGAATCTGAAGTCCCTCATAACTTCTTTCTTATTTAGTGTCTTTAGTTTCAAATCTTATTCTTCTTGTAGCAGTGATTACTCTTGATTCGGCCTGTCCCTCTTTGGACTTAGCAGACTGATCTTGAGCACTTTCTTCTTCTTCCTTAGCTCTTACTAGGGAAAGTTTCCCTTTTAATGTGCTCCAGAAATAGCCAATTTTTCTTAGGGTCTCAGCACCAAAGGTGTTACTATGATGGAATCTAACTCTGTCTTCCACTAGCCTCACCATATCGTTTTTGAATAGAATTTTTGAGATTAATTTACCAAATGGATAAAAATTCATCCTATATTCAGTTTGACAGAAGTAATGAAGATACCTTATCATGTACCTAGGAAAGTTAAGCCTTATATCACTCATTAATAGAAACATTATATACATATCTGGATATAATATTTTCTCCAACTCAAACATCCTCAATGCAATCCCTGTTTCCACAAATTTGACTAGAATTTTATGATCTGGCTCTAGGTCCTTTATGAACTTCTTCTTTATATGAGTAGAACCAAAAAAGAAAAGACATGATATCTTTAGACTTATGCATGGAATCTTCTATATTTTTAAAATAAAAATGAAAAACTCCATCATGAGGGAAGTTCATAATCTGACCAATCTCCACAGAGGATATCGAGACATATCGATCTTCTATCTTAGCTACCATAGTATCCTCCTCATCTCCCAGAATAAATTGTACATAATTAAAGAAATATCACAGTTCTACTTCATAAAAAACTTAGACTTCTCACCATTTAAGGTCTGCTCTAGATTTTGAAAATTGAGAGCTTGTTTCAACAGAAGATTCATCTGATATAGCCATTACAAGTCTATGACCTATCCTTGAAAATTTTTTATTCCATCAGAGTACTATTTCTTGATGGGGCTGCTATCAGCCTCATCAGTTCTCTTGGTTTTGGCCATTTCTATGAGAAATATCCGAAGGTTGGAAATATGATTAGGGTTTCGAAGGATTTTAGGTTCGAATAGACAAAGAGCGGTAAAGAGCAACGAGTGCAAAAGGGTTTTTGGTAGAAATGAAGCGATTCAGAATTTGAAAGGTTTCTGACAGCCTTGATTCTCATGTCATCAATAATTTTTACTTAGGTTTTAAAAACGAATAAAATTTATTGCGTGGGAAAAAAATTATTCTGTTTTAAAAAAACTAATTTATTTTAAAATAGTATTTAGATAAAGAAAAAACATAATAAAATAAAACTTTATTTAAAATTAAATAAACGTAGCCCCCCCTTAATAAAATCAAACCTTGCAGTGGGATATGGTTTAATAAAATTATCAGCTAATTAAATTTTAGTACTTAAAAATTCCAAAGATATATTCTTTTTATGAACATGATCTTTTATAAAATGATGTCTGATATCAATATTCCTAGTCCTAGAATCATTAATAGGATTTTTTGAAATATTAATTGCACTATTATTATCACATAAAATAGGTGTATTATTAAAATTTAGTCCAAAGTCCATAAGAGTGTTTTTCATCCACAACAGTTGTGCATATCAACTGCCAACAGAAACATATTCTACCTCAGCTGTTGACAGGGAAAATGTATGTTGTTTCTTACTTGACCATGACACTAAGGATTTCCCTAAAAAGTGACAAGTTCCTGAAATGATTTTTCTATCTAATCTACAACATCCAAAGTCAGCATCTGAATATGAAATTAAATTAAAATCACACATTTTGGGATAAAGAAGAGATTAAAAAACAATGCCTTTTAAGTATCTAAAAAATATTTTAACAGCAGTTAAATGGGATTCTTTAGGATTTTATTGAAATATTGCACAAAGACATGCTGAATACATTATATCTGGCCAGCTAGTAGTAAAATATAATAAACATCCAATAATACCTCTATATAACTTGTTGTCAACTGATTTTCTAGTTTCATCCAAATCAAGTCTTATATTAATACATATAGGAGTTGTATATATCTTGCTGTTTTCAAGACCAAATTTTTTCAGTAAATCAGTAATGTATTTTCTTTGATTTAAAACATTTCCAAAATCTTTTTGATAAATTTGATGTCGTAAAAAGAAATTTAATTCTTTTATCATACTTATTTTAAATTATTTTTTTCATTAGATTTGAAATCTCATGACAAGGGGATTTATTAGTTAATCCAAAAATTACATCATTAACATAAATTTGAACCAATAAAATATTAGATTTTATAGTTTTCTTAAAAAGTGTTGGATCTACCATTCCAACAGTAAAATAATTTTTTAATAAAAAAGAGCTTAATATTTTATACCAAGCTCTAGGGTCTTGTTTAAGGCTATAAAGAGATTTAGTAAGTTTAAAAACAGAATCTGGTTTTTGTGATTTTCCAAAACCAGGAGGTTTCTCAACATAAAATTCCTCCACTAAATAACCATTTAAAAAGGCAGACTTAATATCCATATGAAATAATTTAAATTTCATATTAGATGAACAAGATAAAAGGATTCTAATGGCTTCTAATCTAGCTATAGGTGCAAAGGTATCATCATAATATATACTTTCTTCCTGATTATATCCTTTAGCTACAAGTCTTTCTTTATTTCTAGTTATTATTCCTTGATCATATTGTTTGTTTCTAAAGACCCATTTGGTTCCTATCACTGGATAATTCTGTGGTCTTTCAACTAATTCCCAGACTTCATTTCTTTTGAACTATTTTAATTCTTCTTACATTACTATGATCTAGCTTTCATCATCTAAATCTTCTTCTATAGACTTGGGTTCTAATTAGGATAGAAAGGTAGAGAATTCGACTAGATTTCCTATATTTCTTCTAGTTTTTATTCTCGTGTCTAAGTCAACTATTATAGTTTCTAAAGGTTGATTATTTAGGGTTCTAGTCTCTATAGGAAGTACACATATAGGTTCTTCAGTATCATGTTCTTGTGAGTTGGGATGAATTTACTTTATATCATTTTCAAAATCATTTTTCAAGTTCTCAAGTCTCATGTTATCATTAGAGTCAGAATAATCCATTTGATATGTCCTTTTCTCAAAAGGATCAGATTCATAAAATTTCACATGAACTAATTCTTCAAAAATCCTTGAATTCTTATTATAGACTCTATAAGCTTTGGAAGTAGCAGAATATCCTAAGAAAATGCCTTCATCAGATTTTGGATCAAACTTAGCATGATCGTCTTTGGTGTTTAAGGTGTAAACCTTGCATCCAAAAACTTTAAAGTAATTTAGTTTACATTTTCTGTTATTCCAGAGTTCATAGGTTGTCTCTTTCAGAATTAGTCTAATTAAAACTCTATTCATTATATAGAAAGATGTGCTTATATCTTCTTCCCAAAAATAGGTAGGAAAACTGTATTCATTTAGCGTAGTCCTAGACATTTCCTGAATAGTCCTATTTCTTATTTCAACAATTCCATTATGTTGAGGCATTCTTGGTGCAGAGAAGGTGTGTTTAATACCCATATTTGAGAAAAAGGAATCAAATTCCAGATTCTCAAATTCTCCACCATGATCACTTCTTAATGAAATTATTCTTAAAACCTTTATCATTATGAACAACTTTACAACAACTTTCAAATAAAGTAAAAGATTCATTTTTAAATTTTAAAAAGAAAATCCATGTAAATCTAGAATAGTCATCAACTAAAAAATATACATATTATTTACCATCCAAGCTTGCTACTCTTGAAGGTCTAGAATAATCCATATGGATAAGTTCTAGAGGTTTAGATGTGGCAATTTTTTTAACAGATTCGAAGGATGATTTGTGTTGCTTTCCAAGTTAACATGAATCACTGAATCTGTCACTTTCAAATCTGAGACTAGGAAAATTAGAAACTAAATTTTCTTCGATAATTTATGTAAAACATATACATTACAATGTCCAAGTCTTCTATTACAGATCCAGGATTCATTTATTTTAGCAGTTAGGAAGTTTACTTGTTGTTTACATAAGGAATTTAAATCCATGGTATACACATTGTCAGTTCTAGGTGCTCTAAATTTAAGCAGCTTATTCTTGAAATCATAACAACAATTGTTAGAAAAATCAACAGCATAACCATCACCACATAATTGAGAGATATTTATCAGATTGTGGTTCAATCCTTGTACATAAAGTACTTTTTTGATTGAGACAACTTCTGGATCTCCAACTGTTCCAATACCAATGATTTTCCCTTTGGCATTGTAACCAAAAGTGACAAGTCCACCATCTTTTTGAGTGAGTGTAGAGAAATTCGATGAGTTTACACTCATATGCCTTAGGCATCCAATGTCCATATACCATATGTCCTTTTTTGCTTTTGTGACCTGCTCCTCGCAAAGGCATTTACACAATTTTATTTGTTACCCATATTCTGTTGGGTCTAGGGGTGTTATCTAGAAAAGATATGGGAATCCAGACTTGCTTTTATTTTCTAATTATAGAAGTTTCAAATAAATTATTTGTTACAAAATATTTATTAATACCACTTATTTGGGGCTATCTTAAGAAAAAGTTTTTCGAAATATTTCCCCTTGTTCCACTGTAATTACATGTTAATATTTTTTGTACTTGGAATAAAATAATTCTTGTACAGCTTAGGTTTCTCACCTTTACTTCCAATTCCAAATCCTTCCTTTTTAATAAAAAACATACAGCCTACTGAAATATGCTTGAAGAAAAATATAATGAATAATAAATCCCTGCAATATACTTAACAAATAAAATCATTAGAAAATAATTAAGGGTATTTGTGAGCATCAAAATTATCACAAAGAGATAGAGTATTGTTCTCAACAAAGTCCCCCTTTAAATAAAAACATTATGTATTATTGAAAACAACAATTACTCAACAATCAGGACTTGGAGGATTAGAATAGTAGAGAGAAATGATATTAAAGGAGCAACTAGTCATAGAAAATATGAAAGTTTCCTCAATAACCTATGATAATCTGGAAAATAACTTCATGAATATAACGTCTTATCCTATATTTAAAGTACATATAAAACTACATGAGGGGGGGTAATTTTGGTAAAACTATAGACTTAACATTTTTATCCCACTTAATTTTTCAGTTGATTAGACATTTTTTTGACAAAATATCATGTAATGAAATGTAAATGTGTAAAAATAGTAAAATCACAGTTGAAATAAAACTATAAGAGCATAAAACACTATATAATAAAAGTAAAAATGTAGTAGAAAATAAAATAATAAAATAATATAAAAATAATTCTTGGAGTTATGGAAAGAAAATAAAATATCCTTAAAGGACATTATTACCATAATAATTCCAATAAAAGTAATTCTTAAATTTTAGACCAAATTGGTACACGGTTGAGTAACCTGAAACAAGATAACTAAGTCCAAAAATAATTTCTTTAATGGTAGAAATCTTAGAAGGTACAAAGCTCAAAACTCAAAAATTATTCGATTAAATTCCTATTAGAAGATATCATGATACTCTAACCTTGAGCTCCTATATGATCTCTATGATTGACAACAAACTCATACCAGTACTTCATCAAACACTAGTGTTCTAATAATAAATATTACAACCTCAAAATCTAATTGATATTGTCAATTAGAAACAACTTAGGATAAAAGTTTAGATCCTCCTTGGTCTTGCAGGATATGATAAAAAATAATTACATGGGATAATAAGAGCTTTACAAGAACAACTCAAATAGTTTTAGCTTTTATAAAATACATAGAAAAAAATATAAAAGTACTTAAATATTATATATTATGTAAAATTAAAAATGGCTATAAAATCAGAATTATTTCACACCCTTTCATTCCTTGAGGCCCTTGGTTGAATTTATAAACATTACTATAAAAGAATCCAATGGTAAAATTATAATATCTTCAAGTGTGGTTAAATCTGTATTAGACACAACATTACATATTACGATAGATGTTGGATCTGTCTCTATAATATTATGAGTTCGACTCTGTATTATATCACAACACATTATATGTTCTAGTAGATTTATAGACCAACTCAGTTCCATAGAACATAAGTTCAAAAAATATTTCTATATAAAATAAAGCTTATACAACCAATAAAAAGTTAATTTAAATCCTTAATGAAGTGTATTGTGACTTATAAAAACCAAAGGCAATAATAAAGTGAATTTACTCAATAATATACCTAAAAATATCCCTATTTTTGATAATCAAAAGACATAAATGAAAAGGTAAGCTTGACATGAAGTTTCAAATAAAACTCTATAATTTCTGATGAATATCTCCCAAGATATAACATTTGATAAGGATAAAATTTTTCCTCTATACATGAATTTTTAGTAATTACAAATATCCATTTAAAAACTCTAATATATCTCCATTAAATTAACCCCCTTAAAAAATTTCATATGTTAAAATAAATAACATTAAATTATACCCTAAATTTAAATAAATGAACAACATACCATCCATTTATAAAAAAATTACCATATGTTCAGATAACTATCACAATATTCTCCTCATTATGATGGTAAAATAACTAAATAAAGAAGTGTACTTTTGAAATAGAAACAATAGAGAACATGAAAAAATGTAAACAAATTATTTAAAATTCCTATTAAAAATACTCACTCACTTAGAATATAAAATGAAACCATACTTCCATTCATAGTCACCGTTTACTCTATCTGAAGTGCACTTTTCATCATCACTAGAATATACAATGTGTAAAGAAAACTCTTATCTTACTTTGAAACATGTGATCATATAAAAATATTAAAAAAAATCAATGGATGGTAAAAATTTAATGAATAAACCTTTCAGAATTCATCTCCCAATACCAATAGATTATTTTATTACACAGATGTTGGGAGGTCCATTGTTCTCAAAATTAATTTTTGTTTAATGTAATTCGATCATAAGGGTTTACCAGGATCCCAATTACCATTAAGACCCTTTGGAAATTATACAACTAGATGTGAGCCTTGGAAAACTTCTATAGAGAGAAGTTCCACAATGTATATAAGGTGTTGGGACTTCAAAATTACAATAATATCTTAAATACATGATAAAATAATGGGTCTCTTTTTCTTTCCTATCAGCATAACATAGGTTTCGCCACTAGAAACAAAAATCCAATCGGTTAAAGTGGATGAGTGAATTTCATTCAAAGTAATAAAAAATAATATTCAAATAGAAATTATATTTAGATAAAAACCCATGAAATTTTTATAAACTAAAATTATAGAAAACCAATTTCTAATTACGTGACAAAACTACCTCACTAAGTGAATAGTTTCCTTAAAAATAATTTCCCAACATTTATCTCTCCATGTAGAGGAGGAGGAGGTTCAAGTGGATAAAATTCTTCATTTAATATCTACCTATGAGGATAGAGAGCTCTAGAACCTCAATGATGATAACATTACTCATTTGAAACTCCAAAATGGTAGCAATTAACTCATTGGTTGAACTTGCAAGTGAAGTGCCCTAGGTTCCGTTTTTAGGCAATGTTTAAGGTGGTTTTAGATTCCTTAGTTTTTAGTAACATTTTTGGATTTTATTTTTTTGGTAAAAAACATAATATTGACTTTAAAAAAATTAAATAGTTTTTTTGGCCTATTGAATGCGTCTTTATCAAATTCATAGGATATTAGACTTTTAGATTTATAGAAATTGTCAAAATACCTAGAAATACTCTTGACTATGAGAAGTTTTAGTTTTCTAGATATATCAAATTGGTTAGAACATAAAATGGATAAATTGGAATTGATTTTATTATACCTAATTTTATCCAAATTTGTTTTGGATAATAACACAAAATTGCATCCCAAATGGATGGAAAAACCTCTTGAATGTGAATATTAGTGGACATGTGTGATTGGGATTAATGCAGTTTCACCAATTTTTCTTCAACTTCTTACTGAGATCTGTAATTCAACTCTTCCTACAATATAAATTCTAAAATAAGTAAAATTCATCCTTTTTTAAATATATTTAAAATTATCTAATTTAATAAAATTAGAAGTTAAATTTATTGTCAAATTTTGAATTTATAATGTAAAATTTGCTTAAAACTATTATGTGAGGGTGAAATAAATTAGTGAATCACATGTGATCACACCACCACAACTAAATATTTATAATCCTAGTAAAAATAAAATTTTTAAAAATAATACCTGATGATATTATCTAGATCATGATGATTTAAAATTCAAATTAAATTCAATTCATTATAGCTATGTGAGAAAATAAAAACAACACCAAAGAGTTATCATCAGTAATCATGGAAATGAGTGTCGAAAAAATTATATAAAAAAATTGAAGGACATATTTGATATTTTCCATAGAAAGAAAATATATGAGTCATCAATGCCACTGAATCCCCACATTTGTGTGAGATATCCATTTTACGATTATATCTCAAATTTTTATTCAGTGAATGTGAGTCATTTTTTTTGGCAAACCTCATCCCTTATACCATATATACTCTACACATTTTGCAATCAAATTTTCAAAACCCATTTTCTTAATAATCCACATAAGTAAATACTCTTTGGTTATTTCATATATTATATATATATTTTTATATTTTTATATTTTATATTTTCTTTTTAATTTCTTTTTTGAAAAAAACATTAGGAATCATCCATTGGTCAATCCAGCACAGTAATGAAACTGATTAGATAAATAATGAACATATAAAGAAATTATTTTGGGAAGCTGAATAACATTAATTATAATATATATATATTCAATAAAGTATAAAATGTTCATAGTTCATGGTTATATGTAATGATGTGTGGAGATATTAAATGAAATGATTTCCCCATAAAACATGTACATAGAAATTATAAATAATTCAAAGATTATAAAGAGGTATAATCATTTATATCATTAAAAAATAACAACTTTTTCTTAAAATCACCCATTAACATTAATTATAAGATCAAAATCACATTCCATTAGTGAAATAAATTTTATTTAAATGTCAAAGAAACATAAAATTAAGAAATTTGGACTACATTTTCAATAAATTACACTGTTATATTAGCATTTAATATGAGTATTCAAGAACATATATAGAAAAAAAATTGAATAATAGGGGAGAAAAGTAAAAACACCATGAAAAAAGAAAATAATATAAAAATAATAAAAGTGAAACAAAGTCTTAATTAAATCAAGAATTTATTTTTCCCTTCAAAACCTAAAATTTGTAGTGTTCAAACAGTAATTAAAAACAAGTTAGGAAGGAAGGATAAAACCCTATGGGTGTCATTGGTAGATTGATTCTTGAAGGTGGAGTTCCTCCATTAGGGACTCTATAAGAGTTTTATGTAATTGATTTCGTTACTTCTCATTGATGGTGAATTTTTGTTGGGTTTCTTCATTTCTCACCAACATATCCCCAAAAGGTTAGACATTAGTTACAATATATGGGCTAAATAAACTGGAAAGAGTCTTACCTTGGTGAAACATCAGAAGTGAATTGTAAAGGAGGACCTTATACCCAATATGGAATAGAATTTTGAGGGAAAAATATTCATGGTAATCCGGAGATTTTTCCTTATATATCTAATTTTTATTGTATGAATCTATTTGTATTTCCTCCTGTTCCCAAGTCAATAACTTCCTCTGGGAATCTACACAAAAAAATTATAATTTCATTGTTTAATGGGCCAAGGGTCTGGGTGCTCTATCTCAATAAGGAGAGGAAAAATATTTCAACACAAAAGTTGATAAGGTGACATGAAAATGGGAGATACAAAAGTTGTACAACAATATCATAAAACATCATCAAGCATAAGAATCAAATATTTTATATTGGGTTAGACCATTTTTTAATAATTTTTTTAATTACCTATTAAACACCATGACTTACCCATTGTTTGGGGGTGATAAGATATATACACTAGATTTATTACCACACATATATGAAAATGGTCTATCATTGTGTGGTTATGGAAATGATAACCCCGATCATTGATGATAAACATATGAAATTCAAACCTACAGAATTTTCAGTTTCTCAAAAATTACAAAACTATATTTGAGTCATACATTCTTATGGATCCTAATTATACACAATTAGAAACATAATATATTTCTATAAGAATATAAAAATTGTGAAATTAATTAGGAAACATCTCCATAAACTATATTCCCCAAACATTAAAAATTAAATGGATGAGCAGGAACTGTTGTGGCATTTCATTTATTTTATAGACACTACCTATCCTTTGATAATGAGGAAGATCTATACAATAATAATGGGAATCCCAAAACAATGCTAGAAAAAATATCCCAAAATCAAGTACATTAGGAGTAGTCTATTGGGGACTTAAGTGGACCCTACATGCAAGAGTGTGACTAAATTTGAAGATGGCCTAAAACTCACTATCATGAATACAACACAATTGGACTTGATCACTACATGCGCACTAAAGGTAGTGGTCATTTTAAATATACTAATAAAACTCAGGATAAAGATTCTAAAGTTGTTTTTTATTGAAATTAGTAGGAATTAAAGATTATAAAAAATTATTTATAATTTCAACATACTAGGGAATAACATCCTGCACTCAATAAAATTTCTCATGATAAAACACATCATTTAGGGGAATACAGGGGAAGATTAGTGTCTGATGATGGAAGGATTATACTAATATGGTCATATACCACATTATTTCATCCTTTTTATCTATAATTTATAAATTTTATTCCTGAATTTTGAGCATCCAATAAATGATATTTGGGTTGGATTCTCGTTTCTTAAGGTGACACGAAGGGCTATGTGGTCATAAAATACAATCTATTTGGACCCCAAAAGTTATGAACTAAATTTATCCAAGGTGAACACAATGAAAAAGAATTGTTTTTTAGTAGTGGTGAATTTAACATGGGTAGATTCTAGTGTGTGTGATGAATATGCAAAGAAATTTGGAACTCAATCTACATATTATAATAAGGATGTCCAAACAACATAGTAGGAAGCATTACACATAAGCTCGAATTTCAAATCCCATAGATATGGTTTGATAACTGATGGTAATGTGAAAATAAAATTGAATTTTTAAAAGAATCCAATTAGTTTTAATAAAAAAATCCCATTCCGTTTTGGATTAATTAGAATAAGAGGAGTGTGATCTTTCCAAAGTCATGAATGCAATAGTGACAAATCCTGCATTATGTATGAAATACCACACCTCTACACCTTTTTTTTTGGGAAGAATAGGTAATAAATGAAATCAAATTTTTATTTATCTGATTTTTTATCTTCCCCATAAATAATATGTCCAATTACAATCCCTTTTAACACTATGAAATGACATTTCATGCAATTTAATACAAAATATTATTCAATATAACAAAAAATCACAACACTTAGACTACTTAAATTAATTGGGATTTATATGATTAAATATAGACTTGGGAATAACCTAGGTCATCTCTAATAGATTTATGATTATTAATAATGTGAATTATATACAATTGTTTTTAAAATAAACTAAAAATTGGGGGGGGGGTCGGACAATGTTTTCAAAAATAAATAAATGAAATAACTTCAATTAAAAATATAACTTTGAGAAAATGATTTTTATTTAGAATATATATAATAATAAGGTTAAAAAACACATTGAAAGGATAAGTTTTATCAAAATTTAATTTGTTTTAATTCAATTATTTGGAAGGTGTTTGTCGAAATCCCAATTACACACATGCCCCTGTGTTATGATAAAACTAGATGTGAGCCTTGGAATAACTGTATTATAGACAAGGTATACATATTTTGTGGGTGTAAGGAATTATAAACAACATTATCATCATACATTAAGGAGAACATAATGGGTATATTATTCTTTCCTATAATCATAATGCAAATTTACCCACTAAAAACACAAAAAAAATGGTTAAAGTGAATTGGTGAATTTAATTCAAAGTTCCAAAAAATAATAATTAAAATTGAAACAATATTTTGATACAAACCCATGAAATGTTTATAAAATACAATTATAGTAAAAAAATAGTTTATTAGGTGAAATAACTCCCCTTACATGTGCATATCTCACTTGAAATGGTCACCCACTGTTTAACTCACCATTGAGAGGATGATGAGGCTTGAGTGGATGTTCTTCTTCATTCAAGATCTCCCTACGAGGATAGTGAGATCCAAAACATTGAAGGTTATGATAGGAATCATTTAGAACCATAAAATGGTATAACTTCTCTCCTTTTTATAAATTTAAAATGGTGAATCTGAGGCACCCATTTATAGTCAATGTGGAATGGTGTTTTTGGCACCCTATTTTTAAAATACCATTTTTTATTTGTATGGGTAAAATGACTTATCTAAAATTTTAAAAATCCCAATATTTTTTTATAATTTTCTTAACCATATCCCTATAAATTTGGTACCCATTGGTATTTTATATGAAGAGAAATTATCAAAATACATAACTGTACTCTTCACTTTGAGTAGTTTCATTTTCCTGGACAGATCTTGGTTGGGCCAATAGATGAATGAATAAGGATTGAGTATCTTAAAACTAATTTCATCCCTATTTTATGAATTAACCCAAAATCTTAGCCTCTATATATGGGTGAATTATCTAAAATGAGAATATTAGTGGACATGTGTGCTTCAGATTCATGAAATTTAACCCATTTTTCTTCAACTTCATCCAAGGCTCTGCAAATTACTTTATACTACAATATAAATATAAAAAAGTGAAATTTAATATTTTTAAATTATTTAAAATTATATAATTTAATCAAATTATTAATGAAATTTATTATTACATTTGGAATCTAAAATACAAAATCATATTACGAATGTTTTATGAGGGTGTGATAAAATAGCGAATCATTGCGACACACCAAAACTTGAACATTAACATTCCTTGTAAAAATCACATTTTAGATAATAGTGCATGAATAAATTCCCTTGATCATGAATATTTAAATTCATAGTAAATTCAATTCATGATATAACTATTAGAAAAGTACCAACTACACTAAAGATTTAATCTCAGAAAGCATGAACTCAATTGTCTCATAAATTGTACGAGAACAAAACTCACTCACTTACTTATATGAAACCTACCCTATACTATACACACATTGAAGTTAAAGTTTAAAAACTCACTCACTTAATTATTCTCATAATTCAATTTTTCTGTTCCTTACTATATGTTTTATTATATTATTTTTTATATTTTTATATTTCTGATTTTTTGATTTTATAATTTGTTGTAATTTTTTTAATAAAAATATTAGGAATAAACATTAATTAAAAATAGTATATTAGTGAAACTGATCATATATTCGATTAACATATAGAATTTTTTTTTAAATCCATATAATATTAATAATAACTTATATATACATTTAATTAATCATTAAAGGTTCTCATTTCTTGGTTGTGTGTAATGGGGTGTGGAGATATTAAGTGTCATGATTTTCCTATAAAATCATTACATATAAAGTATCAATATCTCAATGGTTTTATATAGATAAAATCATTTATATTATTTAGAAATAACTATTTTTACTTAAAATCACACCTCAATGTAAATTCTATGCTTAAAATCACATGCTATTAGTGAAATAAATTTTCCATTTATAAATAATAACTTAAAATAAGGAAATTAAACCTGCATTTTCAATAAACACCATGATTATATTGGGATTTAATATGAGTATTTTGGTAAATAAGTAAAAATTGAATAATAAAGGAGGAGGGGAATTAAAAATAAATTTTAGCAAGAAAAAAATATAAAAAATAATAAAGAAAACAAAATGTCATAATGAATATAGGAAAGTATCCCTCCACAACACCAATAATTTTTAGTATCCTCACTATAGTTATTGGTATGGTTGTAAGAGAGGATAAAACCGAGTTGGTGTCAATGATAGATTTCTTATTGAAGGTATATTTCATTAATTGAGGACTCTATAAGGATTTCATGTAAGTGATTTAGTTACTGGATATTGACATGAATGTTTATTGAGTTTCTCATTTTTTTTAAATTCACAACCCTAAACGGATTGAAATTAGTTATAGTATATGGGATTAACCAATGGGAATGAAGATTACACAGGTGAAATATCAGACATGAATTATAAATGAGGAGCTTATTAAAAATGGTAAACTAATGATTAATGATGAGGTGGTTATGGGTAACTTTTGTTTATTCCTTATAGATTTGGTATTTTGCAGATGAATCTCTTTATATTTCTTCCAAATCCTAAATCAAAAAATTCATTTTATAAACTACACTATAAAAATTATAATATTATTGTTTAATGAACCCATAGACCCAATGGTATATCTCAATTTGGAGGTGAAAAGTTATTCCAAACATAAGATAACAAGGTGAGATGTCAATGAGAGTTTCGAAAGAAGTATGGGAAGGCCACACGACATCATCGAGTCTAAGACTCCAATTTTTTTGGGTGGAACCTTATTTCAATATTTTTTCTTCCCTATTAGGAACTTTAAAATATACCTTCGTTTGGGGGTGAAAAGTTATAAACATTTGACACCTGAACCCTTACCAGTGAAAATGTTCTTATATTGTGCGTTTATAGAAATGATAACCTCAATCAATGATGAAAACCCTAGGAAATCCTAACATAAATATGATTTGGGTTCTCAAAAACTACATAACTAACTTTGAGTTACGAGTTATTTTGGTTCATTATTCTACCCATTTAGATACATAATCCACTTCTATATGAATATACAAGTTTGAAAATGAATTAGGAAATGAACTTTTAAAGTCTATGACCTAAATATAAAAAATGTCATGAAAGAGAGAGAATTTATGTATAATTTCATTCCCTTTTTAAGAAATTACCCATAATTTGATAATGATTAATAGATCTACAATAATCATTAGAATCCAAAAATAATATTAGCAAAAATATAAAAGAATCAAAAACCTTACGGGTATTCTACTGGGAACCGAAGTGGAACCCACATGCAAGAGTGTGATAAAACCTAAGAATGGACTAAAAATAACTCTAAGGAATACAATGTATTAGGAATTAATAAAAAAATGTGATCCAATGTTAGGTTTTATACCAAATATTCTAATGAGAAACATGTTTAATATTCTTGTATTGGGTTTTATTGAAATCAGTAAGAATAAAATAAGATACCAAATAATTTACAATGTTAGAATATAAGAAAATAACATTTGTAGTTGATATAATTACTCATCAAGAAACATAATATTTAAAGTAATACAAGGGGATTAATCGATGTGTAAGTATTTAAGGATCATTCTAATATTTCCAACAACCAAATTATCTTCTCCCTTTTTATCCCTAATATTTATATTTAATTCCTGAAGGAGGATCATCTAAAAAATGAGATGTGGTCTGACCTCTAAATTTTAAGGAGATATGATAGGGATACATGGTTAGAAAATATAATCACTATGGACCCCAAAATTTATGATATGAATTTATAAAAGGGAATAAAAATTTAAAGGATTTTTTTTTTAGTTTTGGTGTAGTTTACTTGGGAAGGGTCTAGTGTTCCTAAATAATATGCAATGACATATGGAAATTGATAATTATATTGTGATAAGATAATAAAAAATATATTTGGAAGTGTCACACATGATATCAAATAAAAAATATCACATAGGTGGTTGGGTTATCAATTGTAATGTGGGACTCTATTCCAATTTTTATAAATCATCATCACCTCATTCAAAATACAAAAACTCATTTTATTTTTTGAACTAATCATGAAAGGGGGTGGACTATTTCTATTTTAATTAATGAAACAATAATAAAATCTCTTGACATAAGAAAGAAAAATATCCTAACAATTTTAAAGGAATTTTTTGGAAGAAATGATGCTTAATTTTTAATTTTATATTTGGATACCATCTAGAGAAATGACATCGCTACGCACCATCCCTTATGTAACCATGAAATGGCATTTCTTGTAATTTAATATAGGAATCTTTTCAATACTGAGATGAAGTACAACACATAAACTACTAAAACACTCATTAAAATAGTGTTCATCAATTTTGAAATCATACAAGGATAATTACATGTAATTATAAAATAATCCAAAAAATACTAAACATACTTATTTGAAAATTAACTGGAGTATTGCACAAACTAAATGAAATTATCCTATATGAAAATTTTCCAAAGTGTCAAGTGAAGGTTGTATTTTTCAGATCCTCAGTAGAAATATTAATTTGAAAAAAGATAGAATACACATCATGGAAATAGTAGTGGGACTTCCCCATTAACATATATAGCATCTAGTCAATGAATGATAATAGGAAATGGTCTATCCTAGTGTTCTAGTTAAGTCAAATATTTTATGTATGTACAGACTAAGAATTCTCAACATAAGTTGGTACCAATTCCTTTTTTTCAATGTTTACTATTAGTAGACCTATTTTATTAGGAAAAACCCACACTATAATAAATTATTTTATGTCAGAGATAGGTTAAATGATTTTATCATCCAATAATTTGTTTTCCTACTCTTTTATGACAATTAAGATATTTGGGTTTAGTCTAAATTTTGTAAACCTCTACGGTTTATCTTCATTGTTTAATAAAACTCGATTAATTATAATTTAAGGTATAATTTCAGGAATTTTATAAAGCATCCATCCTAATAATTTATATAATCTTTAAATTTTTTAAGAAATCATAATACATTTTATGGATGGAGTTGACTAGAAATAAAGACATGCATCTTGTTTTTATTATCAAGATATGAATGTTTTAATTTTTTACATATTGGTTTTAGTTAAAAGAATGGATGTCTTAGTTTGATGGTAGGGAACATGAAAGACAAAGAGAAATCTATTATATCATAAATCTACTTAATAGTAACATCCTCAAACAAGGAGTAAGCTTTTACAAGCAGAACATAATCATAAATGGTCATTATTTACTCTTTTCATAAGAAATAATCAGTAAATAAACATTCATGACATTTTTATAGATCATAAAACCATTCCACTCATGAATCATTACCTATTATCAATGATGAAAAATTAGAAAGGGGGTCAGAGGAAATAAGAGACGTTTCCATAGGGATAGGAAGTACATCAATTAAATTAAATTAGGGGGGAAATTATCTTCTGAAGGGGTGCTTTATGGAAACAAGGGTGTTAAGGTGGAAAATTTCTCCAGCAAAATCTATTTATAATGAAAGATTGTTTAAATTAATTATTTATTGAAATTTAAAGAAATTTCTCCCCAATATAACTAGGGAATTTCTATTCATCCTCTCATATTCCATTTTAAGAACATATAAATCAGTTAGAAAAATTAATTTTTAACCCTCACAAGAAAATCATTTATCACACCAGTGGGGTGTGTGATACTCCATTGTTCTATTTTAACAAATATTCTAGTGTGATCAATCTTCCTAACAAAAATGAATAGAAAATGAAGTTTAGAATCACATTTATAGAGGAACCAAAATCAATCTTGGTATCTAAAAAGAAATACTCCCATATGATACATTGAATCCATAATATTCTTGAATCCTTTCATTTGATGGGAAGTGGTTGATGGATAAATGTGTAGAAATTACTCCCTAATAACACCTTTTCATCACCTTGAATTCACCCTCAATGTGTGAACATATCCTTTAGGAAATTGGAATATTAATTAATTTTCTTCACAATATTAATCAAGGTTATGTTAACCTCAAATTCTTTGAATATTGCTAATATTTCCTTCCCAATATCAGTTTCTTTTTTCCTTGTTTGGGTGGACCTTTGGGGGAATAAAATATGAATTTCTTGGATATGGGATTCATCAATTAATACACTCTTTCCTTTAGTGGGAGTTCTCTCAGGACATTGATTTTTCCCACTTGGATATTTCGTGATAGTTAGAATAGTGGTTTCATCAAGATATGGTGACTCTAATAGGTGATATATTTGGATATTACGTTATATACCACTCAAAAGGGTTATGAAACTGATATTTCCATTGTCACTTAGGTTATATATAGGTTGATAAGGTAGTTTACCTTACCTTTGATATTTGGTTTCCCCCACTGAGTTAGTGAGTTGGCCTAATTGAGTTTTTATGTCTTGGATGATAGCTTATATATTTTATTGTAATTAATGACTATTTGTGATAATAATAATCATTAGGTCTTCTAGATTAGGATCATATTTTAAAAAAAGATTTTTTGGAAGAAACTTTTGGGCCGTTAAGGGCTTCTGGGTGGTGTTGGATGATGAATTCCCTTTCCCTAGTGGTTCTGGGACTATTGAGGTTATTTTGGATACTTTCCTTACCAATAATATTGGTTATATTTACATTAAGAGTTTTATAGATAATATGGTTCTTACCTAATGGGATGTATATATGGATTACCAGGGAATAATTCCTATAAATTATTAATGTTTCCCTTAATTGAGGTTATTGGTTAGAGTAAAGGGTGTCAACAATAAGAATACCACAATGAACTGGAGGAGGTTATTTGGATTTCCCAAGGAAGGAGAAAGTTATGATTTTAGAGAACTTACCTATTTAAATTTAATTTCCACATTTTCATTGAATCTATAACTACGCACCTCATGGACACCTATTTTTGGTACACTAGACTTCAAACCATACTACTTAGTATTCTGCAACATATTTTCAATGAGGGTCCTTATAAAAATTAGAGACTTTTACATGAAGGAACCACTTGCAACAACATTAATCATATTTTTATCAATAATAATTGAACCATTATTAAAACATTATATTAAAATATTCTTGTTTATTTAGTTATGTTAAAAACATTGTCAAAGTATTTTAAACCATTCTCAGTATTCATGAAGTACTCCCACATTAGATATTTGTATTCTATATATTTCTTTTATTATTGTTAGAGTTCAAAAGTTTGGGAGGTATGTTTCAAATAAAAGGTGTTACATATCTACATATCCCCTAATTGGGGAGTTTAAATAGTACACCTAGTCTTTTATAGTGTCTTATAATGAAAATATAAATCCATATGTTTTAAATGTTCCTTATCCACATTTTATTATTTTAATGTTGAGTATAAAATATGGAATTCATTTAAATTCTTATTTGGTTCTTCACCAACAAGTCCATAATATTTTTGTAATAAGTGAATTTGATCATATTTTAGTTAAATAATTGGAACTTCACCTTATATTTTAGTATAAATAGGTTGAATATACATTTAATAAGAAGTTATTTTGTTTAATGTTTGGTTATTTTCTACCATATAATTCAATATTATTTCAGTTTCATCTTTAGTTACATAAGAAGAAAGATGGGGGGGGGGGGTAAAGAGTCTTAATGTGTTGTGTGTTACCCTTAAAAGGAATATTATTCATGTCATGGTGTTAATGAAATATGATCCTATTTGGTTTAGGTTCAATAGGTGGCAGTTCACTCGAATAATAACACATTATGTACAAACCCTAAAAAGACTACAATTTATAATTTTACTTGATATATGATGATATAATATTGAAAAGAAAAAAATTCACAAAAAAAAATTATTAAAAAAATACATGCTAAAAACCAAAGTGATCATCCATAAAAAATAGTAAAAATTTAATATATTTTCACAACACACCAAATTAATTGGGTTTTATATGATTAAATGTAGTCTATGAAAGACCCTAGGTCACATCTCATAGAGATATGGATTCTTTAAGTGTTAATATTAGATAGGTTTTTTAAGGGACAAGATCATTGAAGCCAGTTCCTTTGTGTTTTAGTTATTAGAGGTTCCAATAGGAGGCTCGAAGGAGGAAATAGTGGAATTAAGGTTAAATTTCTATTTCTGAACAGGATTATAGTAAAGAGGATTATTCTATTCCATGAATATCATGAAGGTAGAGTGTGAATTATGTTCTATGAAGTAGATTCTTGATAGGAGACTCTTGGGTAGTTATTATAGTTTGGGTACAACATTAGTATGGGGCGTAGGATGTTTTTTTAAATTTTGAGAGGTAGGTTTCAATGGTTTTTTCATTTTAAAGGCTGCTACTCTTTCAAATTGAGTTTCTACGTAGCCCTATTCTTTGGAATTTGAATTATTTTATGAAGTGGTACCCTTACATCATTATTCCTTTTCTTAATTTATAGGATCTAGGGTGTGAACCACACCAGGTTTTTCATATGTGGATTTTACTAGGCATGCTATGATGTGGTCTATTTCCTTCCATCAAAGTTTTGTATGATATCAACAATTTTTTACTGTTGTGTAGGGAATTTCACCATAGTATTCTAATTTCCAGTTTTCCTAAAAATTCCAAAACCCCAATAAATATTATCTTTCTCTTGAATTTTACTACCAAACACTATAAAACCATGGGATATTTTCAAATTCCTTTGAACCCCCTATGATCGGATTCAACCCCCATCTTATAAAGATCAATTTGTGGAGATCCTAGGTGAGATTACCTATTTTTATAGTGAATTCTTCTCCATTCTATTTTTTATACAAAAATCTATTTCCAATATATAGAAGTTAATATATTTCATTATCATAGAGTAATTTTGATGTATGGTGGAATGTTTATGGTGCAACATCATGAGGGACTACTGATTCCTTTTGGATAGGTGACTAGATATCTACTCCTGTTGTTCTTTTCTCATTTGAAGAATGTTGAAATCCTTAATTTATGAGATTAAATTATTATCATAATTTTATGTAAAATTATAAGGTTATCATGATTTATCTCATTGGTTAATAGTTGAATTATTCTTAATTAATATTAATCAAAAAACAAATAAAATAATTGGTTTTGAGGTTCAGGGACCACATGTGTTTAGGCCATGTTACTATTTTTCCTCTTGATTTTCTAAATATTGTTCTATCATATTTTTCTATGGTTTAACATGTTTTTTGTGTATATAAATTTGATAAATAATATAATTTTTTTAATTCTTGTTGTCCAAATAATAAATAGTAATATTAATTGTTACTATTTCTCTTGTAACTGATGAAACATGAAGTTATTATTGAGTCATGTTTATGTAAATTAGTTTTTGATGGATGATTCATTAGGATTCCTATTGTTGTTACCTATGATAACTGAATTAGTTAATTAAATATCATAAATAATTTTTTTGATAAAGATAATTGTTTCGGGCCGAATGAGACCATTTTCTTATGATGTATGGATTCCTTGGTTCTAAGGCCTAGTTTCCGTGTTGACTTTTTGTTTTTTATTACTGTCTTTTGTGTTCCCTTTAGATGAGGATCCTTGTTTTGTGATGTGCTGTGATTTTGGCGTTTCTATTTATTTAATGAAAAATGGGAAAGGATGCTAATGTTTGTTGTAGTATTTAGTGCTCTTTATCACAAGATGGATGGTTATATGCGTTGTGGTATCAGGGATAACACTAGGACTGATGGTGTGGGTTGAAGATAGGCATTCCAATTGTTTGTTGAGCTAGAAGCTATGATTATTTTTTTGAATCTTATGAAATGTCCAAATGAAATAATTTATTTTTTCTTTTTTTTCCACATTACATAATAAAAATTGATGTACATAGTCTATGTATATTTTATGGTAGATTAGGAAGATTCTTAGAGTACCTAGAATTATGGAATGTTAATGTTAAATAATTTAACCAATGGAGTTTGAGGCTTAATGGAAATCCATATGATGATAAATCTTGAGGAAACTTGGAAGATGATGGATCATTCCTGGAGGGTATGGAAAATTGTTGGTATTTAATTAAATTATGAAATTTTCATCTTAATAATTAATTGAAATATTATTTTAAATGCTTGTGTTCTTATAGAATATATAGTTTTTATTAGTGGAAGTTAGGTGTTTGAGTGATGATAACTATAATTGAGTTTAAGGTTTTGTAATTTTCCATAGTATGGTTTTTGATTTATATATATTCCAATGTTATGTGATTTCATATGATACCACACCCATATTTTAGGTTGGTTGACACCAGTGGAATATGGAGGTTGTTTTCCCCAACATCCAAGTTGTTAAGGAAAGTATGGTTGACTACCCACTCTTTCCCCACTCTCTTATCCTGGTAGTATTATTTTAGGGTATGCATGGTGGTAATTTTACCCATATATATGTGTAGTGGTATGTAGTGGCCTGCTGTTATGTTCACAGACATGTATATCTAGATATATTATCATAACGATTATTATTGTCATTTTGTGTATGGGATGTGATGGATTGAGGTATAATACATGACATACAGGCTGTAGTGGCTCCTAGAAAATACATGGTTATTATCTGAAGTTGTATATTACTGGTGAAAATATGATGTGATACATATGGTGAGGGATATTTTACAGTTTCCTAGGTGTTTTAAGGTAGTATTATTTATTAGAGAGAGATGAATTAGGATGTGCGACATTGGGATAGAGTAGAAAACTCATGGGGAAGTTGTAGTGGGGTACCTTATTTTGATATTATGATGGATATTACATTATTTATTATATGAGATAATTTCTTAGATATACATGATAATGTTGGGAACTTAGTATACTTGATTAAGTGATGAGTTAGAATCACTAGTTTATTCACTAAGATTTAACATACTTTATTTATCATTTTCACAAGAGGATCTTGGGAAGATCCTACTGAGTATATTTTGTATGCTCACCCTACATATATATAAACTATTTTTTGTTCCACATGATCTAGTTTGTGAGTAGACCAGAAATTACTAGCTTTTGGAGTTATTCAGAGGCTATTTGGGATCCAAGGTCACTGTAGAGGATTTTCTTTTAGTATTTTTTTTAGTTGTTCAGTTTTTATGAAATTACAGGCATGTTTTGAGATTTCACTTTACTTTTTTTATAAGCAGTAGTTGTTTGGTGTTCTTATGATTTCTCAAATTCTCCTTTCTTATTATAAAATAATTACAACCATTTGTTTGTATGATATACCATTGGTTCATGTTGCCAACCCATGGATTATAGGAGGTAGGATTAGGGTATCATTATTTACCTTCACTCATTTTTATCCCAAGAGGGTACCTTTAGGGGTATGCGTCCTGAAAGATTGGTATCAAAGGTTAGGATGAGAGATAGGATGGATTTTTGTGGAAGGAATTAGTGAGAAATGAATTCATTATGTAACTCCTCGACACCAGTTACCTAGAGTCGGTGCATTATTAAATAACATTGGCATGATCACAAAAGATCAAGTATTGAAAGAATGATTAGTTTAGTATCCTTGGAATCACTAGATACATTCATAAAGTTTACATTACACCATAAAGTGAAAACCACAACAACATCTTATCTCCATATTCATATCCCCTTATACTATCCCTGCAGTTCATTCATAAAATACTTCTTCACATTCTGGGAAAAATAAAACATTGAAAGGGGTGATCTTAGATTCTCAGTAAGGATAAAAATATAGCATAAACTTTCATAAATAAGAATAATAATTTAAGGAATTGTATAACTAAAACAAAAGCCTTTTAAACTTGATCTTTAGCATAATATGGCAAAGATAAAATGAAATAATGCCATTCACTTATTCACATGGATATTCTACTAGTCGAATAATCACATGCAATATCAATAACCACTTTCATAATGATGGAATGCATAATGCCAGACTATCATAACAACATATTCAAGGCCTTGTGTGAAGACTACAAATAAGATTTTTTCAAGGCCTTGTGCCAAGACACTAGTTTGTCTCATGGGACCTACCGATGCATCGAGGAGCTATAGCGGGCTCCACCCGTCACTTACTAAGTCCAAGTCATTCCCATATGAATGGTTTAAACAGAACATAAACATTCATATTAAAACTAGAAAATGAAATGTAAATACTTTATCCATAAACCATGAATGGTATAAAGATAACACATCCATAGTCATACATATCACAAAACCTTCAATACAATATGGAAGTTTTGTATCATATTTAATCAACTTCAAATAAGCTTAAAATCCATCAAAGGATGTTGACATAGATGAAATCAAAACTATTTGAGAGAAATATCTCTTTTATTGAAATCATTTAGAATTAACATAATTATAAAATAAAACATTCACTTTGAAAATAGTCTTATAATCTTGTAAGGTAAGCTTCGGCAATTTTATAACGGTGTAAAATAACCGCACCTACCATATAAGTTAAACAAACATTCATACCTAAATTCTGTCGAAAAGGTTAAAAAGGACCTTGTTTGAAAAAAAAATGGAATGATTCCTTTATAAAAATATTATAAAAAGTCAAAAAAGGGTATAAATGACTTTAAACCATATTCTGTAAAATAGAAATAATGTTTTGAAATACATTTTTAAGAAACATGGATGTGGATGATAAAGATGTCCCAATAGATAATTATGTATAAACAACCTCGGATAATGAAGAGATTGTAAAATAAACCCTTACCTTGTACTTTTCCTTGGTTAAGGGTAGGTAAACCTCCTATATAATGGTGAAACAATTTTTATTAAATTATACAAGAATCATATACATTAATATAATATCATATATGATCTTTTAACATTTCTTTCTTAATAATATCTTAGTATTATCGTCGTTTCGGGTGTTAACTTACTCATTTTATTTTATATGTTTTGTTAAATAATTTGTGTTTGTTATGGATAGGTTGTATCTTATTCATATAAAGAATGATATAAAGTTCTTAAACATTACTTTTAATAATAAAACGAGAATTAGTCTTGAATGGATACAATGGGGAATGAATCTCATCGCGTTCATGTAGATGGTAGTCCTTACGTATGCACGGGCGACAATATCATTCTTTTGATATTAAAATAATATATAATTGGATGTTATATCATATATAAAGAATCATAATCATGTTATATGTATTATTTACATGAATTACACATCATTATTATACCCATCCAAATAATAATATATTGAATAATAATTACACCACGACGTGGAGACGGTAAGCCGTACGTACGCACGTATGGTGACATGTCATTCAAAGGATGGATAGAATACTGAACATGGTTGTACCATATTTATAATAAAATAAAATTATATAGAAGATATTGGAGTTATTATTTTAGAATGGAAATAACAAAGAAAGAAGAAGTGGAAGAAGAAAGGAACTTAAAAGAGGGTGGTGAAAACATTACCTCTTCTTCGGGTTCTTCCTTTTGATTTGATCAAAAGGGCTCCTTAGGTTGGCTTTCTGATCAAAATAAGGACTATAGATGGAATTGAGGGAAGTTGATAGAATATTTGGGCTGGGTTTGGCCAAACCAAAAGGCTTTTAAGGTATGAATTTAAGAGAAGGGGGAGTGCCCTTTTATAAGAGGGGTGAGGGGAACCTTAGGAAAAACTTAAAATATTTTTTATAATAAATTCATATTTGGTTTATAATGGCTCAAAAGTGACTTATTTAGAGGATAAGGTGGGGATGGGTTGAAATAATTTCAACCAATATATTTTAGATAGGTTTGGGTCACTAAATTAAACTTATCATTTATATTTAACTCTTAGTTAAATAGTTTGACATTTACCATGTCTCTTTGTATTTTTATATTATATGGTTAATAAATTTACCATATACATCCAAGAGAACCCCAAGTGGTTCATTAATGATACAAATATCATTATATAAGTCTCTTGGACGAACCTTAGACTTTTAGGAATTGAATATCAATTAATAATATAATATTTGTTTTAAAAACCCTTTTATGTGAATTTTGACACTATTTTGTATTTGATTTTTGTGAAAATCATAACAACATGATTAATTCAGAAAAAAATAATTAAATAAATAATGACATGTCATATTATCCTATAAAATTAGTGTAATTCATAAAAAGTCTCAAATTACATTTATTTGGATATTTATAATATCAATTATTTCAATATTTCATTAATTAGGTAATTAATGCATCACTATTGTTTCATAAATAAATTAAATTATTTAATGTCTAATAAAATACCATTATGTAGTAAATATTTTTAGCTTTCTAATTAATTTTTACAATCTAATTTATCTTATGTATAACCCTATATTAAAAATGTTTTAGTAATTAAACTTTGATTTTAACTCTGTTAACTCTTCTTTGAATTAAATAATAATAAATGTCCAAATCTAATCCAAGTAGACCTAAATGATAATATTTTATTCCTAAGGTTGTTTTTTGTCGAGATAAACTTGTCCAATAGAAATAGACATGTGTTAGGGTAATATTAATATCAATTTACCCTTAATTACCCTATTTACTTTTAACAGTGGTAAATAAAAGTAAAAAGTTACTATTCACCAAAAATTATTTATATCCTATTGAACCACATTTTACTCTTTGATATTAATCATGTCTCTTAGATTTTTGAAATTCCACTCATAGAAGCTGTAAAATTAAGTTTTATGTGAATTTGGAAATTCTTCTAAGAGGTGGGTAAAAGACGGTGCAAAGTTCAATAAATATTGTATATATCTAAAATTATTCTAAACTAACTCTAATGAATTACATTGAGATTATATAGATATTATGTATCTATTTTGACCTTAATAAAATTTAAACAAAATAAATAGATATTTAAATAAAAATTCGGTTTTAAACTATAACTCAGTGTTTTTTCATTATTCGTCAAAAATTGAATGTTTTCAGAAAAATACCAAAAATTCATCCTAAGATAATTTCAATATTCCAAATCCAAAATGAAGTCCATTTTGAATGATAAAATTTATAAAATTTTAAAAATTCGGTATTACTATTCATAACTTCTAGTTTGATTGGTTTTCGTGTGTGTTAGAACTCGAAGTTACGTACAACACACGCTACTGTATTATTCAAAGAGAAGCGTACCGTGGAAGCTCTGGGTGTTATATTATCCCCTCCTTCAAATAATTTCTTCCTTGAAATTTCTAGAATATTACTGCATGAAAAGACTCAGGTGGTTTTTCGTCATATGTTCCTCGGGCTCCCACGTTGCCTCTTCCATCTTATGGTTTCTCTATAGAACTTTTACCAGACGAGTCGTCCAGTTTCTCAGCACTTGTTCTGTCCTATAAAGAATCATGATAGGCTCTTCGCAATAAGACAGATCATTTTCCAGTTCTAATTCCTCATAGGTGAGTACATGCTTTGGGTCAGGCATGTATTTTCTCAACAGTGATACGTGGAACACATCATGAACTTTGGAGAGATTTTACTGCATTGCCAAATGATAAGCTACAACCCTAATTCGTT
Source organism: Viscum album (assembly GCA_963277665.1). Taxonomy (NCBI): domain Eukaryota; kingdom Viridiplantae; phylum Streptophyta; class Magnoliopsida; order Santalales; family Viscaceae; genus Viscum; species Viscum album. The sequence continues at coordinate 810,218,480 of OY728158.1, read as the reverse complement.
CTAGAATTTTGAATGGTCCTATGTACCTGGGACTCAATTTAGCTTTCTTACCAAAATGTATAACTCCCTTCCATGGAGATACCTTCAAGAAAACATGAACTCCTACATAAAATTCCAAATCCTTCCTTTGGTTATCGGCATAGCTCTTCTGCCTACTTTGAGCTACTTTGATGTGGTTTTGGATTACCTTCACCTTTTCCATCATTTCCTCCACCAGTTCTGGGCCTACAAGTTTTCTTTCACCAATGTCATCCCAACTGGTTGGTGTGCGACATCTCTTTCTGTATAACGCTTCATATGGTGCCATATGAATACTCGAATAGAAGCTATTGTTATAGGAAAATTATACCAGTGGTAAATATTGACCCCACATACCCTGAAAGTTAAGTGAGCAAGATCTCAACATGTCTTCTAAGGTTTGAATAGTCCGTTCTGATTGTCCATCAGTTTGGGGGTGGTAAACAGTGCTCAAACGAAGTTCAGTATCCAATGCCTTCTGAAGACTCTTCCAGAATCTTGATTTAAAATGGGGATCACGATCATAAACAATTGATAGGGGTACTCCATGAAGTATCAAAACTTCATTAATATATAGCCTTGCTAGACGTTCAAGTGGTAGATTTTCTCTTATTACAAGAAAATGTGCTGACTTGGTAAAACGATCAACAATGAACCATATTGCATCATTCCTTCTAGGAGTATTTGGTAGTCCCATGAAAAAGTCCATCATGATATTATCCCATTTCCACTCAGGTATGGGAAGAGGTTTCATGACTCCTCTAGGCTGTTTCCTTCCAGCTTTCACTTGTTGACAAACCATACATCTTGACACAAAATAATCAATCTCCCTCTTCATGTTGTCCCACCAAAAATGTTCCTTCAAATCTCTATACATTTTGGTGCTCCCAGGGTGTATAGAGAAACTGGAACTATGAGCATCATCCAACAATTCCCTTTTTAGATCAGGTATATCGGGAACACAAAGTCTCTTCCCTAATTTCAAAATTCCATCTTCATACACAAAGTCATTCAATCTCCCATCATTCATAGCTTTAATCTTCTTTTGAAATTCTTCATCATCAGTCTGAGAACTCTTTAACCTTTCTAGTAAAGATGGGTTGGCAACCATTTGAAAAAGTATCTATGTTTCACCTTCCATGTTTATTCCCATATCCAACATTACTAGATCCATGAAAATATGATCCCTCTCAACTCTCATCTTGTTCAGAACTCCATGATCCTTTCTTCTCAAAGCATAAACCACCTTATTTTCCTTCCTCGGGTGGTAGTGTATCGTGAAATCATAATCCTTGAGTAGTTCAAGCAATATCCTTTTCCTCATTTGAGTTCTTTCTGTGAGAAAATATACTTCAAACTCTTGTGATCAGTATAAATCTCACATTTTTCACCATAGAGATAGTGTCTCTAAATCTCCAAAGCAAAGATTATAGCTGCAAACTCAAGATCATGAGTAGTATAGTTTTTCTCATGAATTTTTAGCTATCGTGATGCATAGGCAATAACCCTATCATTTTTCATAAGGACACAACCATGTCCTTTCTTCGATGCATCACTATCAATAATGAACCCCTTCTTCCCCGATGGTAGAGTCAATATAGGAGCATTGACTAATCTTCTCTTCAGTTCTTCAAAAAATTCTTCACACTCTTTTTTCCAAACAAATTCAACCCCTTTACGCGTGAGCTTTGTTAATGGGTTAGCCAATTGGGCGAAATTCTGGACAAAACGTCAATAATAACCTGCTAACCAATAAAACTGCGTACCTCAGTTATACTCATTGGTGCTGGAAAATCTTGGATTGCCTTGGTCTTATAAGGATCAATATAGATTCCATCCTTAGAGACAATATGGCCAAGAAAAGAAATCTCCTGAAGCCATAATTCACACTTGCTAAACTTCCCATACTATTCATGTATACTAAGAGTCTTCAGGATAATGCACAAGTGATTTTCATGATCTTCGTAGATTTTGGAGTATACCAAGATATAATCAATAAACCCCACCACAAAATCATCAAGATATTCCTTGAAAACTATATTCATTAGATCTATAAAAAAAGAGGGTGCATTAGTCATTCCAAAAGGCATTACTGTAAACTCGTAATGCCCGTACCTGGTTCGAAATGCTGTCTTCAGAATGTATTCCTTCTTCACACACAACTGATCTTATCCAGATCGAATGTCAATCTTTGAAAAGTATTGATCTCCATTTATTTGGTGAAATACATCATCAATGCGAGGTAGGCGATACTTGTTCTTTATTGTTATAGCATTGATTTCATGTAGTCAATACATAACCTCATAGATCCATCTTTCTTCTTAACAAAAAGGATAGGGTCTCCCCATAGAGAAACACTAGGTTAGATAAATCCCTTATTACTCAATTCCTCTAGTTGTTTCTTTAGTTCAACTAATTCTACACTGTACATTCTGTAAAGGGTCTTCGATATATGCCTTGAACCAGGAATTAAATCAATGGAAAACTCAATTTCTCGTTCTAGAGGATGTCTAGGTAAATCTTCAGGAAACATATCTACATTTTCTTTCACAATAGGCACATCCTATATTTTAACATTCCTTTCCTTAACCACATTTATTTCATTCTCTTCCTCCCCAATAATTGAATTTAGTTGAGCTACTGGGGGTGGGTCTAGGTAAGAATCATGTGGTGATGATTCTACTCGAAAGATAAGGTGTTCATTATCATCATCATCAAAAATAATAACCCCATTCTTCTTATAATAAATTTTCACATCATGGTCCGAAATCCAATCCATACCAAGGATTATATCAAATTAAATCATGGGTATTACGATGATATCAGCATAAAAAGAACATTTATATGCTCTAATGGGAACAGATCCATAGAACATTATAGCAATGACACTTCCCCTAGGAGTTTAAACTGAAAACTCCCTTGTTAAATAAAATTGGAAAATATCTAATTTTCTTAGAAAACTGGGAAGATATGAAACAATTCAATGATCCAGAATTAAATAAATCATTTACTAAACTTGAGGAAACCATTAAATTACCTGCCACCACGTCTTTCGGAGCTTCAACCTCAGTAGTAGTGATAACATAAGCTTGGCCTTGATCCCTTGGCCATTTCTGAGGTAAGTTCCCCTAATGCTTAGGACATTCATTTTCATAATGTCCCATATCCCTACAGTTGTAGCATTGAGCATCGATAGCTTCTTTCTTCCCCTTGCAATCACGAGCTTGGTGACCTTTTTCATCACACTTTTAACAGACTCCCATTCTTTTCAAGCATGTACCAGGGTGTTCTCCCCCATTTACTTCAAGATTGATATTCATCTTTTCCCTTATTCCCCTTATTGAAATTTCCATCATGATTAATATATCTCTTCATCTCTTTCTTTTCTTTAAAGTTTTAAGACTTGAGAATTACTTTTCAGTCTTGATAGCACATGAGAAAATGTCTTCGTATGACGAGAAGGATTGTGAAACTAATGCTCGACGAAGAAATGGTTTTAACCCATAAAAGAAAAAATCAATCGTAATCCTAAAGTTACGTATATAATCTGCTACATGCCTTGCCAACCTTGTAAAGTTAGCTTCATACTTTGCGACATTCTCATCCTCCTTTTGTCTCAGACTCAGAAATTGTCTTTCCATATCTGCTCGATGGTCACGAGGAAAGTATTTTTCTAGAAAAAGATCTTTGAAATCTCTCCATTCCATATTTGATACTTCATCATCTTCCTTCGTGTTTTGAATCATTGACCACCATTGATCAACATCTCTAGTGAGGTAGTAAACTGCCATGATAACCCTTTCCCTCTCAGTACTCCCCAAGGCATGGAATATTTTCTCTAAGGAATTTATCCATTTCTCAGCTACTAGTGGATTTGTAATCCCATTGAATGTTGGTGGCTGTTGCCTTATGAAGCGATATAACATTGATCCTCCATGCTGTGGATCAGGGTGCTCCATACGGGAAAGGTTATTATTCATAACCAGAGTGAGTTGTCCCAGTATGGTGATTAGCTGATCAGAACTAGTTTCATCACTAGATTCACTATAATTATCTTGAGCAGGAGGGAAATCCCTACATGGAGTGCTTGAATTGATACTGTTTCCATTTCTTCCACTAGGTTCCATTTCTAAACAATGTCATGCACTAGATTAGTTTATGAATCACAATACATAAATCCAAACTTGTAAAACACTTTCCATAAATTGAACAGTTTATGGATGTAATCCATAATCATAAAAATATTTTCTTTGAGGAAGTATATACTCATAAAACCTTCATAATGGTTTGTAAATAAAATGAGAATTATCCTAAGCATATCCCCCAGGAGTGTCGTAACCAAGAGTGCAGCAAGGCCCGTTGTCGTGCACCAGTTCCCGTTCGAGTCTAGCTCAAAGCAGTGTTTTCGGGTTTTACCCCTAGGTATATCTGTGCTGGAGCCACCTCTAATTGCTCGTATCCAGATAGGGATTTATTTCTCAGAAAACATACAAAATCTCTATGATACCAAAATTTTAGGAAGTTATTCTATACTAATCCTCAAAGTCTATCTTAGGGATATGTTCTCTAATCAGAGTTTATCTAAATCCATCTTCCAAGTTTTTTACTACACTTCCTCTGATACCAACTATAACACCCCGACCATAGTTACCCAGAGTCCGTGCATTATTATATAACATTGGAATGATCAGAAAAGATCAAGTCTCTAAAGACCGATTAGTTTAGAAGCCTTGGAATCACGAGATACATTCATAAAGTTTACATTACATCATAAAGTGAAAACTACAAAAACATCTTGTCTCCACAGTCATATCCCCTTATATTATCCATGCAGGTCATTCATAAAATACTTCATCACATCCTGGGAAAAATAAAACACTAAAAGGGGTGAGCTCAGATGCTCAGTAAGGATAAAAATATAGCAGAAACCTTCATAAATAAGCATAAACATTTAAGGCAATGTATAAATAAAACAAAAGCCTTTTAAACTTGAACTTCATCATAATATGGAAAAGATAAAATGAAATAATTCCATTTAATTATTCACATGGATATTCTACTAGTCGAATAATCACATGCAATATCAATGACCACTTTCATAATGATGGAATGCATAATTCCAGATTATCATAACCACATAGACAAGGCCTTGTTCCAAGACTACATATAAGATTTTTTCAAGGCCTTGTGCCAAGACACTAGTTTGTCTCATGAGACCTACCGATGCATCGAAGAGCTATATCAGGCTCCACATGTCACTTACTAAGTCTAATGCATTCCCATATGAAAAGGTTTAAACATAACATAAACATTCGTATTAAAACTAGCATACGAAATGTAAATACTTTATCCATAAACCATGAATGGTATAAAAATAACACATCCATATTCAAACATATCACAAAACCGTCAATAAAATATGGATGTTTTTAATCGTAATTAGTCAACTTCAAATAAGCATAAAATCCATCAAAGGATGTTGACATAGATGAAATCAAAACTATTTGAGAGAAATATCTCTTTTTTCGAAATAATTTAAGTCACATAATTAAAAAATAAAACATTTACTTTTAAAATATTATTATAATCTTGTAAGGGAAACTCCAGCAATTTTATAATGGTGGAAAATAGTTTCACCCACCTTATAAGTTAAAAAAATATTCTTACCTTAATTCTGTCGAAAAGGTTAAAAAGGGACTTGTTTGGAAAACGATGGAAAGATTCCTTTATAAACATCTTATAAAAAGTAAAAAAAGGGTATAAATGACTTTAAACCATATTATATAAAATAGCATGAATGTTTTGAAATAAATTTTTAAGAAACATGGATGTGGATGATAAAGAGGTCCCAGTAGATAATTACGTATAAACAACCTCGGATAATGAAGAGATTGTAAAATAAAACCTTAATTTGTACTTTTCCTTGGTTGAGGGTAGGTTAAAATCCTGTATAATGGTGAAATAATTGTTATTAAATTATACAAGAATCATATACATTAATATAATATCATATATGATCTTTTAACATTGCTTTGTTAATAATATCTTATTATTATCGTCGTTTCAGGTGTTAACTTACTCATTTTCTTTTATATGTTTTGTTACCTAAGTCATGTTTGTTATGGATAGGTTGTATCTTATTCATATAAAGAATGATATAAAGTTATTAAACATTACTTTTAATCATCAAACGAGAATTATTCTTGAATGGATACGATGGGGGAATGAATCTCATCGCGTTCGTAGAGACGGTAGTCCGTACGTACGCACGAGCGACAATATCATTCTTTTTATATTAAAATAATATATAATTGGATGGTATATCATATATAAAGAATAATTATCATGTTATATTTATTATTTACATGAATTACACATCATTATTATATCCATCCAAATAATAATACATTGAATAACAATTACACCACGACGTGGAGACGGTAAGCCGTACGTACGCACATATGGTGACATGTCATTCTAAGTATGGATAGAATTCCGAATATAGTTGTACCATATTTATGATAAAATCATAGTATATATAAGATAATGGGGTTATTATTTTATAATGGAAATAAAAAAGAAAGAAGAAGTGGAAGACGAAAGGAACTTGAAAGAGGGTGGTGAAAACATTACCTCTTCTTCGGGTTCTTCCTTTTGATTTGATCAAAAAGGCTCCTCAGGTTAGATTTCTGATCAAACTAAGGCCTCTAGGTTGAAGTGAGGTAAGTTGAGAGAATATTTGGGCAGGGTTTGGCTGAACCAAAAGGCTTTGAAGGTATGAATTTGAGAGAAGGGGGATTTCCCTTATATAAGAGGGGTGAGGGGCACCTTAGAAAAAACATAAAATATTATTTAATAATAAATTAATATCCGGTTTATAATGGCTCCAAAGTGACTTATTTTGAGGATAAGGTGGGGATTGGTCGATATCCTTTAAATCAATAGATTTTAGATAGGTTTGGGTCACTAAATTAACCTTATCATTTATATTTAACTCTTAGTAAAATAGTTTGACATTTACCATGTCTCTTTGTATTTTTATATTATATGGTTAATAAAAATACCATATAAATCCAAGAGAGCCCCAAGTGGTTCATTAATGATACACCTATCATTATATAAGTCTCTTGTCCGAACCTTAGATTTTTAGGAATTGAATATAAATTAATAATATAATATTTTTTCTAAAAACTCTTTTATGTCAATTTTGACACTATTTGGTATTTGATTTTTGTGAAAATCATAACCGCATGACTAAATCAAAAAAACATAATTAAATAAATAATAACATTTCATATTAACCAATAAAATTAGTTTAATTCATAAAAAGACTCAAATTACATTTATTTGGATATTTATAATCTCAATTATTTTAATATTTCATTAATTAGGTAATTACTGCATCACTAATGTGTCATAAATAAATTAAATTATTTAATGTCTAATAAAATACCATTATGTAGGAAATCTTTTTATCTTTTTAATGAATATTTAAAATTTAATTTATCTTATTTATAATCCTATATTAAAAATGTTTTAGTAATTAAACATTGATTTTAACTCATTTAACTCTTCTTTGAATTAAATAATAATAAATGTCCTAATCTAATCCAAGTGGACCTAAATGATAATATTTTATTCCTAAGGTTGTTTTTGGTCGAGATAAACTTTTCCAATAGAATTAGAACATGTTTTAGGGTAATATTAATATCATTTTTACCCTTAATTACCCTATTTACTTTTAACCGTGGTAAATCAAAGTAAAAAAGTTACTATTCACAAGAAATTATTTTTATCTTATTGAACCAAATTTTCTCCTTGATATTAACTGTGTCTCTCAGATTTTCAAAATTCCACTCACAGAAGTGGTAAAATTATGTTTTATGTGAATTTGCAAATTCTCCTAGGAGGTGGGTAAAAGACGGTGAAAAGTTCAATAAATTTTTTATATGTCTAAAATTATTCTAAACTAACTCTAATTAATTACATTGAGATTATATAGATAATATGTATCTATTTTGACCTTAATTAAATTTAAATAAAATAAATAAATATTTAAATAAAAATTCGGTTTTAATCTATAACTCGGTGTTTTTTCACTATTCATCCAAAATTGAATGTTTTCAGAAAAATGCCAAAAATTCACCCTAAGCTAATTTTGATATTCAAAATCCTAAAATGAAGTCAATTTTGAAAGATAAAATTTATAAAATTTCAAAAAGTTGGTATTACTATTCATAATGGCTAGTTTGATTGGTTGTGGTGTGTGTTAGAACTCGAAGTTGCGTACAACACACACTACTATATTATCCAAAGAGAAGCGTATCGTGGAAGCTTGGGGTGTTACACATTGGTAGGTAAGCTATGTCATCTAAACCTAGTATGAGATGTAAAAATGGGATACTAGCTAGGGCATAGGTATATAGCCCCCCCATTATATTATGTAAGGAAACTCATGTTTACCAAGACTTATAAGTGAATTGATACCAGTTGTGTGGTAGATATCTAGAAAAGGATCATGCATATTTATTTTATGAACCAATGTATGAAATTGGTAGACCTTGGGATAATGTTAAACCATAAACCATAAATTATTAATATTAAATATTCAATATATTCAGGTTTATGAGTCCCCATCTATTTCTTATTTTATATGAATGGATTCAGGTCGATGTCCTTATCAGGTTCATGCCGATTATTATCAACAGGATGTGTGAGTAATTTTCCACAGATTTGAGGTTAATTATGGTAACACCTAGAGGAGGAAACTCGAATAGTTTCATCTCTAGAGTCTATAAATGTACGAGGGATATATTTTGGATTCGGTTATATAGGATTTTATAGATGAGGTCGAGATATCCTTTAGTTTGATCCATGATTAAAAGGAGTAATAGATTTAATGGATGGTGGTGACACTATATGGGGGAATCTATGAAGTGGTAGTTCTTGTTCCTTGAGGATTGTGATGAGTCGACTATTATATGGGATAATTTTTAAAATCAGTTTCGAGTATAATTTTTTTACAATAAAGGTAGCTAGTCGACATGACCTACCTACCCTTCGATAGGGAAGCACTGGCATGCAAGGGATTATGATATATTTTAGTAACCTTATCATATATTATTCCAGATTTTTCAAGATGAGGAGTCCAATATTACACATTTTGAGGAGGACTTACATCTAGAGATCTAGGGCAGGGTCACTCCTTTTATGTTTCCACCATATCTCAAGGTACTATAGAGATAAGATATTGTAGAGATAAAAATGTGAAAAACGAGATCATTATGAGAGGAGAGTTATAAGGATTTTACTTTTAGTGGATGTGTGCCTTGGGGTTCCCAGTTTCCTAAACAAAATGGTTTTTGGACGACCCATAGTAGGTCATAGTCCTCTTCAACTCACTTTTAGAGGGTTGTTATTTCTCAAACCCCTTAGAGAGGATCATAATTTTTTGTCAAGGATATGATCAATAGTTATGAGAGTGTGTGAAATTTATGAGAAGTAAACTTGTGACTGTAATTTTGAGTCAAGTTCCACTATTAGAAGAGTTTCTTCTAAGGTATTAGTAGCTGGGTGCTCTAGCCTTTGATAATCAGAGGGGATATGAGACTAGTGAAGGAAAACACCATGATCCACCTTTCCCTAAATGATCAGAGTGTGGGCATAGAGGTGGTCTTCATAAGGGATAGAGAGGCCATGGATAAGTTCCTGGCCTATTGCATTCTCTAGAGTTGTCAATACTAGGAAATTAATACATTATTCAAGGTGTCATTTTCTTTTTTTCTACATGGATGTATGACTTCTGTTATTATGGAGCTATACACTCCTTAATTTTAGCTACCCTAGTATATTCTTTGAGACTTATGGTTGATTGAATTCTAGTACCCTTAGCATTGACTTTTCAAGTTAGAGGTTTAGTTGGCCTATGTGATGTTTGTAGAGACCATGAGTTAGTTATAGGGAAGTAACACTATTGGTGAGACATCCTATGATTGTGTATAGTGCAATATGAAATCATCCTTGACATGAAATGACAGTATTTGGTGTAATATATCATTGATTTATTCAATAGGCAGTTAGTGTTATGTGATGATAATATAGATTCTATCATGTTCTTTGGATAAAGATACCCTTATATGGGTCATAGGCGTGTTATGTCATTATATTCCTTGATGAACAAGTTGATTCAAAGATCTTTTGAGTTTTAACAAGAATTATTTCATTGGGTTTTTGATGAATACCCTAATGTCTTTCCTAAATAGGTTGTTATGTTACCCCTTTTATGGAGACTGAGTTTGGGATATAGATATAATTATATGATTCTATAATCATGATGTATCCATATAATATTCAACCTTCTGAGTTGTAGGAGATATGGATTCAAATAGATGATCTCTTACATCGAGTTTTTTTTTCATTTGAGTATTTCACATTGGGGGTGTTTTGGTCTTGTTATTAGGGAATGATTATGGAAGTTTATGTCTTATTATTAGTTATCATCACTTGAATTGGGTGACACTGAATAATTTGTACCCTCTTCCATGGAATAATTATGTATTTGATCAAATGAATGGATCTAGTTAGTTCACAAAGATCTATCTACGATCAAGATATCATCAAATGTTGGTAAAGGATAAGGATATTTTAAAGACAAATTTTTTGTGTCTTTATGGGCATTATGATTACATTGTAACATCATTTATTGAGACAATCACTATATTTGTATTCATGGGATTGATAAATTTATCCTTTTGAGAGTCTCTAAACTAGTTAATGGGGCTTTTCATTGAATATATCCTTATGCATTCTATGTCTAAGTAGGAGTATAAAAAGTATCTATGTGAATTTTATGGAGTTATTTATCAATAGAAGCTCTTTTTGAAGACTTTAAATTGTGATTTTTTATCACATGAAGTATGTTTCCTAGGGAATGTTATATACTAGTGTACAATATCGATTGATCCATTAAAGTTCAGGGTAATTGATTCTATGAAAATACCTAAGAGTGTTGAAGAGTTGAAAATTCTCCCCCATATTGCAGTATATTATAGAATGTTTATACAATAATTATCTCAATTGTGACTCCTCTTAAAACCATTTCAAAAAGGATCAATAATTCTTATGGACTTACTAACATAATGTTGTTTTTTACATGAAGGAGATATTGGTCCACACACCAATTATTTATTTACTAGAAGAGGGACTATAGTTTGAGTTTTACTATGATGATTTATGTCTTGAATTGGGAAATGTTATGATGTAGTAGAGGGAAGTCTTTATTTTGAGTCTTGATAGTTAAAACCCATGAGAATAACTATGAAAATAATGATTTCAAGGTGTCTGCAGTCATGTTTTCTTGGAAGATATTGTGACACCACCTAATTTTTGAATTCTTTGTGGTTTTCACTAACCAAAAGAGCATGAGGTATGCCTTCTCCCAGTGTGAATTGTAATTTTGATAATGATTATGGATGTAATTATTATAGTACTATGAATCATAGATTTATTATACATTGATAAAGGATACTTTTTTAGTTGATGTGATTACTATGAAGACACATAATGATGTCGCACATGATTTATGGGATTATTGGTGATTGATGGAAGAACTCTTCAGATGAATATAGATGTAAAAGTGGATGATGGTAGATTATTCCTTTATCAGATGATGTAACATACATCTTTAGTGAAGAAGGTGGTGGAATCCCAATTCGGGGACTTTATGGTAAAATTATGGTGAGATAGGGTTGTTTGTAGTGGTACCCCTGATGGTTGGCCTGAGAATGATTAACACTAGGTGTTATTTAAAGGGAGGCTTTTTATAGCTTTGGTGACATGTGAGGTGGTTCTTTGTGAGGTCCATATATCATCCTTGGTGGTATATCCTAGAGTTACATCTATTTACCATACACTAAGAGGTTATTTTTTGGGGCTTGTGTTGAAGTGTTCAGTTGTAGAGTTTGTGTCATGATGTATAGTTTTAAAGAAGGATAAGTTTGAAAACTATGTTCCTAGAGGATTTATCTATCCATTAGATGTTACTTAGTAGTAGTGGGAGGAAAATTTTATGAAAATTATTACTATATTACCTAAATATTAGTGAGGTTATGATTCTATAAGGGTGATAGTTGAACATTTTATAAAATCATCCTACATTTTATTGATCAATGAGTCGAGCTCAGTGGAGGTTATATAAAGTTAATACCTAGAGTATGTGGAGGGGCTTCATAGAGTCCCAAATATAATCCTCTCTAATCACAATCCTTATTTATACTAAAAGATAAAGAGATGTATTAAACATGATTTTGGTTATCAGTTCTACCTCAATAATGTTTTTCATCTGTAGGAAGATGACCAGACTGAGAAGACCAACTATACTCTTATAGAAATGTTGTGCTCTTGTGTCCTGTATCTTTGAGGTTCATGGGGGAGGAACCAACCTTTGTTCATGTTTTCTTATAATAATATTTTTACCTATACCATTGGAATTTCACCATTTTATTCTTTGTATGAACAACCTTTCTGTACTTCATTATGTTGGACTAGGGTTAGAGAGTTAGAGATTATCAGGCCTGAACTAGTGTAAATATTTAAAGAGATAGCTTATTTGATTCATGAGAGGTTGAAAGGAAACCCAGGATAATCCAAAGTCATATTCATAACATAAGAGGAGACCTTTGTAGTTAAACACTGGAGATCATGTTTTCTTGAGGTGAATCCTTATTATAGAGAGTGGAGGTTTTATTATGGGAGTAATATTTCTCCTAGATTTGTGGATTATTTCATGGTTTTGGCACATTATAGACTATTTCATAGCATATAACACTTCCCACATTGATAATCCATATTTATGATATATTTAATGCGTCAAAGACTAACTATTATTTTTATGATGATTCTCACATCATTAATTTGGGTGATATTGATGTTGTTGATGACCCAAAATTCAAAGAGTGTCCCTTGGAGATCTAAGACTAATAAGATAAGGTGTTGCATGGGTGTGATATTACCTTGGTTCATTAACTTTGATGGAATAATGACATAGATGAGAGAACCTTGGAACAAAAGTCACAGATACATTCTCCGTATCCAAAGTATTTTGATTAATATTTCTTATTTTTTAATGATATTTTTATGTTGAAATTTATCTAGATAAAGAGATAGTTATCTATTCTTTGATTCCTTTTTGTGTTTTTTCCCAATTTGAGAGGTATCTCCCCCAATAAAGTGTCTATTAGATGTTTTTAGTGGTGCATACTTTTTCACCTTGTTCCTCCAAGTGAGGTGGTTGTGTTAATATGATGGTTAGGTTCTTGAGAGGTATCTTAATGGGTGGTTGTTAAGGCAATCCATTTTCATCCCTTATCTCTGAGTTTATTTTTAATTATTGATGGTGAAAATTATTTGTGAGGTATCCAAAGTAATGGAAAATATAAGTAGCAAGTTAATTTTTATTTTAGGTGTTGGATGTGTTGAGAGGAGGCTCAAAGGGGGAAGGAGGGGAGTTAAGATGAAATTTCAGCTTTATAGAAGGATTGATATGTGGAGGCTTTTGATACACCATAAATTCCTTGAGGGTATGAAATGGATTAAGAGAAAAAATTTATAGTCTCAAGAAGAGAGGGTTGGGAAATTAATCTAGTTTCATTACCACTGTGGTGTCGGGGATAGGCTCTAACATAAAATCTATGAAGGTAAGTTTTGTTTGTTCTTCCTTTTTTGGGGTTTCTATATTGTGGGGTTGAGTTGTGGCAGTATAAGGAAACGAACATAAACAAATCGTATTCTAGTGTTTTTGAACTAGAATTAACATTCAAGGATCTTTTAAGTTTAGAGTTTTAGAGAATTAGGAAAAAATCTTATATAGTAAACTCATACCTCACAAGTGCACACTTATACTCAGTGTCAATTTTTTCACCAAAGGAAACACTTTTAAAATAAAACATGATTTATTTTCAAGAAACATCTTCAATACTTTCATCATGGAATATTTTCTATCCATACCAATATTAAGAAATAGAAAAACATTTTATAACTTGGGATGATCCCAAAAGCACAGTAAGGGACATAAAAAGAAAGAAACCATTAGTCTAGTTAAAACCCGGTAAACCATTTAACTTTCTTTGAGAGAATGAAACAAAACATTTTCAGATGAATAAAACCCACACTTTTTTCTCAAAGAAAAACATTAAAAACAATAGAAAGAAATTAAAACCCATTTAGGTGACTTAGAGAATCATATACATAAAACCCTTTCAAACCTCATTCAATTGAAATAAATATAAGGTAAAATTAAAAATTAAAGATCTATAATGGGGATCAACCTTTTTATAAGCTATATAAGGCTCACCCATGAGCTATAATGGGGAACAACCCTTCATATAAGCTATAATGAGCTCACCAGTGAGCTATATTGGGGGTCAAACCTTCGTATAAGCTATGTCAGGCTCACCTGTGAGCTATAATGGGGTCCAAACCTTCATATAATCTACATTAGGTTCAACCATTTCATATAATTCTCAAGTACCATTTGATGAATAAAATATGTTCATCAAAAACCATTTTGAAAACTTAACCTAATCCCATATGAAACACATTTACGTATAAAAGTACCGTTTTATTTTAGAACCCATTTTCAATACCAAGATACCCCAAAAAGGAATAAGGGTTTTCTTTTTTTCTTTTTAAAAAAATTAAGGCAAAATGGGAATCCAAGTATCAAATAACAGTTATGATGACAAAGAAGTCATTGTCACCTAATACGTTAAAACAAATAAATTACTTTTGTCATTTTGTAAAAAAAGAAAAATGATTTACGTAAAAAGATTTCATTTTGAAAACTTTGAATGAAATTAAATATATACATAAAATATCTTGTATATCCATATAAATAAATATGTAAATTAATATCAGGAAGAAAATATTTTATAATTAAATCCTTAAACGTTCAAGGTGTCCCATACCAATTTGAACATTTAAATATTAATCTCCATGAATTAATACATTTACCAAAACAATAAATAACATTATTATAGATAAAATGTGGATATTAAATGTCATAGTGGCTATATATACACCTTATAAAAGAATAAAGGTGCATATTATAAAGAAATGACTCTGTGAAAGGAGATTGAGATGAAATCTATTACCCTGAGTCCGAATCATCACGTACAATCATTAAATTACTAAATATAAAATTAGGTTAATTTATAATTTCTTGGGAAAAAATTTCAAGTTTATTATCCCTTTTATTTCACTTATTACCATGTTATAAAAATTACATAATTATTTAAGTTCAAATCTGACATTTGGTCAATATTCGGCAATTTAGTCGAAAATCAACTTGGATTGATGTCAATAGTCCATGTGGTCATAACTCCATAATCTCTTGAATAATATTCATGACATAGTAATTACTTTTATATATCAATTATACTTTTTAATATATTCCTTAAATATTTATATGAAAAATTAATGAAGTTACAATCATGGAGAGAGTAAGTCGTACGTACACATGAGTAACGTTACCATATTTGATTTATCATTATTGATAGAAGGTAATAATTATTTTACCATTCAAGAATGATCATAATATTATTAAAATAATAATAATAATTTTAATACACTTATATATATAAAAAAAGTGACATGATGAATAAAAATGATTCACATCGATTCATGTAGGTGATGGTTCACTCGTACGCACGAATGACATTGTCATTTTTATGTGCAGGGAAGGTAAGAACATAATTAAAAATTATTATTTTAAAATGATAAATATGTATTCAATATAATGTATAAAAATTTATTCCATCATTATAACTAGTATTTATAGACAATTATGAAAAAAAACTATATTAGTTCACGAGGTGGTAGTCCACCATACACAAAAACAAAATGTTCATTTCCAATTTGATTAAATTATAGATGGATTTAGGTGAGGATATTACCATAATAAAATCTAAATATATTTAGGATATTGGATTTATTATTTAATCTTATAATAATAATATTTATAGGAGGTGGAAGAAGAAATAAAACAGAAACACTTAAAAAATGATACCTCTTCTTCAGTTTATCACCTTTGAAGAACACCTTAACACTTATAATATTGGTGTTATTCCTAAACTAATACCTCAAGAAATTGGGGAGAGATTATAGGAAGAGTTTTGGGAAGATATTGGCTGATCAAAAAGGATTTTTAAGTATGATTATTAGAGAAGAGTGTGTACAATTTTATAGGAGAGGGGAGGGGAACCCTTGGAAACTCTTAAAATATTAAATTAATATAAATTCAATTTCAACTTAAATTGGTCCCAAAATCATTTATTTTGAAGATAAGATAGTTTTGGGTAGAATAAAAATCATCCAATTAATATTAGACAAGTTTTTAATATTTTATAATCTTTATCATTTTGGTTTAACCCTTATTTTACCCTTTTTAATCTTATTGTGATATTATATTATTTACATACTGTGAGTTAATATAATTACCATAACATGTCAGACGACCAAGAAAGTTCAATTTATGAAATATATGGACTTATACAATAAATTTAGAAAAATATTAGTTTTTTAGGAATTTAATAACATTTTATAAAATATTTTATATTTGAAAACACCAATAGTGTCACTTTTGACACTATTGATTAGTTGATTTTTAAAAATATCATAAAAGGAATATAAGTTCGAACCAAATCCTTTAAATCATAAAAAATGTAAAAATAATCTATAAAATTATTCTATTGAATGAATTTTGGTACATAATATTTATTTTAATATTTTTAATATAATTTATTGTATTCTTTCATTAATTAAGAAATCACTACATCATTATTGTGTCATAATTGAATTAAATTAATTAATTTCAAAAATTATAAATAAATTACCATGTTTTAGGCTATAATTTTAGTTTTTAAATTACTATTTATAGTCTAAGATATCCCATCTATAACACCATATTAAAATAATTTACTTTTAAAAAACAAAAGTGTAATAAAAATAACTATTCATTGAATATAATATTAAAAATGCATTAAAGTCATCCATGTGGATCTAAGTGGTCCTAAAATCAACCCAAGGATGATCATGGTTAAGATACACTCATAAAATTAAATCAGGAAAAGTATTAGTATTGTTCAATATTATTATAATATTATTTTTATCTTTAATTACCTGATTTACCCTTAACAACGGTAATTAAAATAATTAAGAAAGTTACTATTCATAAAGTCCAAAAAATAAAAAGGAAATATTTAAATAATTTAGAACTTATGATACCAAATATGGAATATATTTTTAAAAATTCCAAATACATAAGTTGTAGTAATTAATTTAAAATTAATCCCAGTTGTCAAAATGAGAAAACGTATTTTTTTAAAGTAAAAACCAGTAAAAGATTGACATGTGTTTATATATAATTTAAATGTGAAATTACTCCTAATGAAAAAAATTAGATTAAATGATAAAAAAGTAATAAAATTATACATTAAAACTAATTAAAAATATAATCTAACAATATAAACAACATAAATGAAAAATAAGTTTTGAATTAAAATGTAGTATTTTTCACTATTCATGAAAATTTAAATTTTATCAAAAAAATACAACAATTTCAACCAAATTAAATTATTATTTCTTTTTTTAAAAGATTAATTTTATTTTTTAAAATTGACATTATAAAAGTGTTAAAAATTTGATTTAAATTGGGTTCTCCATCAAAAGGTAGTAAAACTATATTTTTTTTGAAAAATAATTCTTTTATCCAAAAAATTGAAATTATTTATATATCTTTTATATAATACATATAAAATAAATTTTAAAAATTAAATTTAATATATTAAATATTTATTTAATTAAATTAATCCATAAAGGGTGATTTTATTATTTTATAAACTCACTTATTTTCATTTAAATAGTTTTTTCAGAAAAACATTTACTTTTAATTAAAAAGGTTCTTATTTTCATTTATAAATAATTTTTCAAACAAATTATTTAAATACCTATGTAAACAATATTTTCATAAATAAATTAATACTGTTCATTCCATCTATTTTAACTTATAGGTTATAAGGTAACATAATAAAATTTAGTTGTTTGCTTATGCTCGATGTGATGTATTATGATAGATATCAAACATATTGTCTCATTTTAAAAACTCAGGATGTTATATTCTCCCCCAATTTTGGCAATTTAATCCTTGAAACTTGAATTAGGGTTTGGTAACTAAGGTATTACTTATAAAAATACCTTTATTACATTCCCACATCAGAAAAAGGATTAATAAAACTTCCACTTTAAATGAAAGAAAGAACCGCACGAAGGTCGCCTGAGATAACACATACTAGGATTCCATGTAGAAAAAATGGATATGGATGAAAAACTAACCATCATATTCTGATGGAGAGTGATGAAAAACATGATTAAGAGAAAGTTAACAATCAGAAAACCACAAAATTGTTATGGGTTAAACAATATTTGATTTCACGTTAGGAAAAGTAAACAGAAGTCGTTTTTTAAATATCCATTTCATAATTTTGAGGAATTAATTTAATATTTAGATAAATAAAATAAGGAAATATAATTACATGACAAGTAAAGTTTCATCCATTAATCTAATTCCACCACAAACACATCTTTTTTTCCAAATGATAAGTATTTAATATGATCTTTTCAGGCTTGAATCACTATAAACATCTTTTAAAAACTTATCTGAACCAAAAAATGTTAACTACATATTTATTATACCATTAAAAATTAACCAAAACCAAAATGGTTAGTATAAGATCTGATAATTTCCCCCCAAAAGAATAATCCTTTATATGGAGAAGGACTACTTTTAATCTCCAAAATTTAACAGTAATATCTGAAGTTCAACAAAGACCATTCAGTAAATAACATTACTTAAAATCACTAAAAATAATCCAAACTAAGATTTAAACCAAAAATTCTAATGAATTTGACTACCTAATCTTGCAAGATAAATTTTAACATTTATCTCTAAATAACATCAAACACTCTTATTGTCTTATACCAAAAAGTAATTAACCTAATAACGTATTCTCCAAGATAGGTTAATCATTTGAATAAATAAACCAAACCAACCTAAGTACTAAATAAAAACATAGATTATTCAAAAATAAAATTCAACCATAACTCCTCAAATAAAATTCGATAGTATTCTATTTTCCTTAAGTATATAGGGTTCCCGAAATAGCAAACTTCTTCAAAAATAACATTTATCACTTAATCCCCAAATCATTTTCCTATTCTAAGGATATCCAATTGATTAAATGTATGTTCCAAAAACCAACTTATTCTTATTCCATGAACTTGTTTAACTACAAGGAAAAATTCATACTAACCAGTGACTTCATGTAGGATAGTGGTAGGAAAAAAATCCCTGTCACAGTTCAGTTTTGGGTTTGATTCTCATAGCCTTGTTCGACATGATTGTTTTCACATGGTCTATGTGTCGTTGTTTTTAAAAAACTATATAATTTTATAACACTAAAAAATATTATAAAATCCTTGAAAATAACCATAAAATATTTTAACCCCAAAGTCAATCTCATTCCTTTCATTTTTCATCCAAAAAAGTAATAACCCATAATTACCTCAAAACTAAATGTCATTAAAAATATCGTCAATCACCTTAAAATTTAGGAACATAAATCAAAAAAAGGGATTTCAAATACATTGAACTTATGATCAACCTGAAAATTATAAACTCATATGATATCCCTATCTCTTACGAATACATCATAATCTCTAAATTTTTCTAAACCATCCTCTGATACCAACTATAAGGACCAGACCTTAAACATATATTATTCTAGTATTTTTGTAATAGAATTCACATTTGAGGATGTTTTATGCTAATAGTTTTAGAGAATTATTAAAAACTCTTATATAGTAAACTCATACATTACAAGTAGAAACTTATACTCAATATCAATTTTTTTACCAAAGGAAACCCTTTTAAAATAAAACATGATTTCTTTTCAAGACACATCTTCAATACATTCATGACGACATATTATTTTTTCCTTACCATTCTTATGACCTATAAAAAACATTTTATATCTTGGGATGAGAAAAAAAGACTAGTAAGGGACATAAAAAGAAAGAATCCATTAGTCTAGTTAAAACATTGTAACCCATTTAACATTATTTGATAAAATGAAACAAAAAATTTTCACATGAATAACACTAATACATTTTTATCAAATAAAAACATTTAAACCAATAAAAAGTAATTAAAAATCATTTAGGCGACTTAGAGGATTGTATACATAAAACCTTTTTAATACTCTTCCAATTGGAATAACCATACGGGTGACTTACAAATTAGAGATCTATAATGGGGATCACCCTTTATATAGGCTATATTGGGATCACCCATGAGCTATAATTGGGATCAACCCATTATATAAGCTATAATGGGCTCACCCATGATCTATATTAGGGCTCAACCCTTTGTATAAGCTGTGTTCAGATCACTCGTGAGCTATAATTGGGCGCAAACCTTTGTATAAGAAATATCAAGACCACCTATTTCATATAATTCCCACGTACCCCTTCATGAATAAAATATGTTCATCACAAAACCCTTTTGAAAACTTCTTATAATCCCATATAAAACACATTTATGTATAAAAATACCATTTTCATTTAAGAACTCATTTTCAATACCAAGATTCCCCAAAAAGTAATAAGATATTTCTATTCATTTTAAAAACATTAAGGCTTATAGGGGAATCCAAATATCAAGTAATAGTTATGGTGGTTGAGAAGTTTTTGTCGCTGTATACGTTAAAAAAACATTCCTTTTGTAATTTTGTAAAGAAAGTAAAATACTTGGAATAAAAATATTACATTTTGAAAAATTTGAATGAAATTAAAAATAGGCATAAAATTTTTGTATAATCCTTTTATATCCATATAAATAAATATATAAATTAATATCATGAAGAAAATATTTGATAATTAAATCTTTAAATGTTCAAGGTGTCTCATACCACTTTGAACATTAAAATATTAATCTCCATGAATTAATAAATTTAACAAAACAATAAATAACATTATTATAGATAAAATATGGATATTAAATTTCATAATGGCTGTATATATACCTTATAAAATAATAAAGGTGCATATTATCAAGAAATCCCTCAATGAAAGGAGATTGAGATGAAATCCCTTACCTTGAGTCTGACTCATGACGTACAATCGTTATATTCCAAAATAATAAACTTAGGTTAATTTATAATTTATTGAGAAAATTTTTCATGTTTATTATCCCTTCTATATAACTTATTTCCATGTTATAAAATGATATAATTATTTAAGTTCATATTAGATGTTTTGTCAATATTCGGTACTTGAGTCGAAAATAAACTTAGATTGGTGTCAATATTCCATGTGGTCATAAGTCCATCATATCTAGAATAATAGTCATGACATAATAATAACTTTTATTTATCAATTATAATTTTAAATCAAATCATTAAATATAGAAATGAAAAATGAACAATGTTACAATCGTGGAGACGGTAAGTCCTACATAGGCATGAGTAACCTTTCCATTATTCATTTATCATAATGGAAATTAGGTAATTATTATTTTACCTTTCCAAAAGAATAATAATATTGTTAAAATCATAATAATAATTTAAATATACCAATATATACCATACAAGTTATGTGGTGAATAAAAACGATTCACATTGCATCTTGGAGGAGATAATTCACATGTATGCACGAACGTCGTTATCATTTTTTTGTGCATGGAAGGTAAGAACATAATAAAAAATATTTTTATTTTAAAAGGATAAATATGTCATGAAAATAATATATAAACATTTATTCTATCATTATAACTAGTCTTGAAATATGGTAATGAAAAACAAACTATATCGGTTCACGATGCGGTAGTCCTCCGTACACATGAACAAAATGTTCATTTCCTATTTGATGAAATTAGATATGCATTTAGGTGATGATATTACCATAATAACATCTAATTATATTTAGGATATTGAATTTTTAATTTATCTTTAGAATAATAATTTTTATAGGAAGTGGAAGAATAAATAAAACAGAAACACTTAAAAAAATGATACTACTTCTTCAGGTGATCACTATTGAAGAACACCTTAACACATCAAAGATGTTTGTTCTGCCTAAAATAAGGCCTCAAGAACGTGGGGAGGGATTTTAGGAATATGGTTGGGAAAATAATGGCTGAACCAAAATGATTTTAAGTGTGAGTATTTGAGAAGAGTGGGTACCTTTTTTAGGAGAGGGGAGGGGCACCCTTAGAAACTGTTAAAAAATTAAATTAATATAAATTCAATTTTGATTCCAAATGATCCCAAAATAATTTATTTCTAAGATAATATGATGTTGGGTAAAAATAAACATCATCCAATTAAAATTAGAAAAGTTTTTAATATTTTTTAATCCTTATATGTTTTGTTTAACTCTTATTTTACCCTTTTTAATCATACCATGATATTATGTTATTTACACTTTTTGGGTTAATGTAATTACCATAATATGTCAAAAAACCCAAAAAGTAAAATTTATGACATATTTGTACTTATACTAATCATTTTTTTGAATAATTGTTTTTTGGGAATTTAATAATATATTTAATTTTTTAAAAATACCAATAATGTCAATTTTAAAACTATTCATGAGTTGACTTTCAAAAATATCATAATTGGAATATAAGTTCAAACCAACTACTTTAAATCATAAAAAATGTAAAAATTATACATAAAATTCTTGGATGGAATAAATTATGTTATATAATATTTATTTTAAAATTTATAATATCACTTATTTGATTATTTCATTAATTAAGAAATTAGTACATAATCATTGTGTCATAATTAAATTTAATTATTTCATTTTAAAATATTATAAATAAATAACCATTATTTAGGTAATATTTTTATTTTTACGATGAATATTTGTAGTCGAATATATATTCTGTATAAATCCATATTAAATATCTGACCTTTTAAAAAAAAGTGTAACAAAAATGAGAATCCAATGAATATAATATTATAAATGCATTAATGTAATCAAAGTTGATGAAAGTGGTCCTAAAATAGATCCAAGGATGACCATGGTAGGGATATACTCATATATTTAAATTAGTATAAGTTTTAGGATAACTTTATATTATTATAAAATTATTTTCACCTTTAATTTTCTGATTTACGCTTAACTATGGTAATTAAAATAATTACTAAAGTTACTCTTCATAATGTCCAAAAAAATAAAAATGAAATATTTACATAACTGGACCTTATTATTCAAAATATGGAATCAAATTTTCCAAATTCGAAACAAAGAATTTGTTGTAATTAATGTAAAATTAATCCTCATTTTCAAAATAAGAAATGTGTTTTTTTAAAAGTAAAAACCATCAAAAGATTGACCTTCATTTATATCTAATTTCAACATGAAATTACTTCCAATGAAAAACATTGGATAAAATGATAATACATTAATCTAATTAAAATTTAAAACTAAATAAAAATATAATCTAATAATATAAATAACTTAGATGAAAAAGCAGTTTTGAATAAAAATGCAGTATTTTTCACTATTCATTAAAATATGAATTTTATCAGAAAAATAAAAAAACTTTAAACAAAGTAAATTTTTATGTCCCACTTCCAAATAATATTTTATTTTCAAATAGAACTTATAAAATTGTCAAAAACTATATTTAAAATGGGTTCTCATTCAATTGGCCGTAAAAATGTATTTTTTTTTTGAAAAATACTTCTTTTCTCTTAAAAATTAAATTTGATCTTATATCATGTATAGAAAACATATAAGATGAATTTTAAAAATTAAATTTAAAATATTAAATATTTATTTTATTAAAAAAATCCTTAAATAGTGATTTTATTATTTTATAAACCCACTTATTTTCATTTAAATAGTTTTTTAGAAAACATTTCCTTTTAATGAAAAAGAGTTTTATTTTAATTTTTAAATAATTTTTAACAAAAGAATTAATTAAATACATGTATAAAAAATATTTTCATAAATCAATTAATAATGTTAATTCCCTTCATTTTAAGGACTAGTTTATAATTTAACATAATAATATTTAATTGTTCACTTATGTTTGATGTGGCATATTATGTTCGCTATCAAACATATTGTCTACTTTTAAAAACTTGGGATGTTACAAGTATCCTCCTTTTATAACATTATAATTATATGTAATACTGGTCCCCTTAATCTATGGTCACTT
The DNA here is from genome assembly GCA_963277665.1 of Viscum album. Taxonomy (NCBI): domain Eukaryota; kingdom Viridiplantae; phylum Streptophyta; class Magnoliopsida; order Santalales; family Viscaceae; genus Viscum; species Viscum album. Next base: position 810,194,179 of record OY728158.1, on the reverse strand, counting down.
TTTTAATTTACATTATCTTTGATGTAAACTATTCCATGTTTCTCAGACATATCTTTGACTAGGCATGATGTGGCATGGTCTCTTTACTTCTTCCATAGTTTTATCTTGTGTTAGTATCCATGAACTATGGTGTATAGTGATGCACCTTTGTCTAATAATTTTTATTTTTCATATCCATTCATAAACCCCCATCAAAATTTTCTTTCTTTTAATTTCTCCTCCCAAACCCTAAGTTCATATGATAGCTTTTTTGAAGGCCTTTGAATCCCCTTCAATCGGGTTCAACCCCTATTTACTAAAGATTGATCGATGGTGATCCACTACGAGTTTTATTATTTTTCTAGTAAATTTTATCTATTCTAGTTTTTCTCTTGTTATATATTACCATGTAATGTATGTTGATATCCTTCATTCGCATGGATTTATTTTGATATATGGTAGCATGTTAATGGTATGAAATCTATAGGGACTATCTATTCCTTACGGGAGAGGTGATCAGAGAAATGTGATGGTCATTCCATTATCATTCTAAGAATGTTGATAAAATTGAGGTATGGGTTTCATTGACCCTCATTATTTTAATGTGAAATCATAAATCTGTCATGATTTCTCTCATTGGGTAACAAAAAATTAATCTTAGTGAATATGAAACATGAAATAAAGGTATTGATTTTGGATTGTGGAGACCACATGTGTTTATGTCAGGTTAACAATTTCCCTTTTTATTTTCTAGATAATGTACTATATTTTTTTATTATATAGTTTAGAATTGTTTTTATGTTTGAAAATTGGATATAGAACATAAAATTGGAAATTTTTCTTATATAAATAATAAATAGGAAGGTTAATTTTTACTTTTTTTTTAATTAATGAAATTGGATGTTATTCAAGTATATTATTTAAATAACTTATTTGTTGACATAGGATTCCTTGTATTGTCTCCAGTTATAACCTAGGATAAATGAATTGGTTAATTCAATATTCTAAACTGCTTTTTGTTTGATAAAGATAATTGTTTGGTGTTGAGGTAGCCTGTTTTCCTTTGAAGGATGGATGCCTTGGTTCTAGGGATTAGTTTACCTATTGGTTGTCTTTTTTTTGCTTGATTGATTGTGTGTTTAATTTTTATGATGATCTTTTATATGTGATATGATTTTTTCCTAGGATGGAAGATGGTTTGATGAGAAATGTGCAGGGTTTCTAGGGTTTTTGGAAGTAGCTGCCACCTATGATAGAGGGATGGTTGGTGATATTCATAGAGGCCTTAGGGATGGCACTGATATTGATTGAGAATATTGAATATGGGCTTTCACATTGTTTATTTTACAAGAATATGGGATGTATTATTAATAATGAATATTCTTTAAAGGTTGTATGGTTGTACTACTTGTTTTTTTCATTATTTTCCACACTATTAAATATATCTAGATGTGCATAGTAAAATAATCTTTTATTGAATGTTAAGATGATTATATGAGTAAATGGAAGTATGGAATGTTAATTTAAAATAATTTAATCCATGGTGTTAGTGGCTTGATAAAAATCCATTTGATGATAACTCTTTAGGAACATTGGAAGAAGATGGATTGTTCCTGGAAGTCGTGGAAATCAACTGATAATTAATGAAATTATGAAATGTTCATCATAAGAATTAATCAAATGTTCCTTTGAAATAAATGAATTTTTTAGGATATCTATACTTTAGTGGTGGCAAACAGGTGTTTGAGTGATGATAGTTGTGGGTGAGGTTATGGATTTGTAGTTTCCTATACTGGTGTTTATAAGATATATATATATTTCTATGATATATGAGTTCATACACTACCCTACCCATGTCAGTAGGGAGATTGAAAATAGTGGACTCTGGTGGGAATTTTTCCCAACATCTAGGTTAGAGAGGAATAGATATATGAATACCCCTTTTTCCTCAATCTATTTTCCTACTAGTATTATGCACTGATATGAATAGTTATTATTTTCCTATATATGTGTATAGATGGATGTAATGGAATGCGATTATTTTCACCCACACATATCTCCAAATATGGTATCATAATAATTATTATAGTTATGTCGTGTATGGGATGTGATATATTTAGGTGTAATACATGATATATGAGCTACGGTGGGTCCATAAAACTACATGGTTATTTTCTAGAGATGCTGATTATTGATGATGAGATGATTTTATGCATGAGGTGCATGATATATTATGGTTCCCCAGGTGTTTTTATAGGATTATTTATTCGAGAGAGGTGGATTGGGACTTATGATGTTGGACTAGAGTGATAAAACAAATGGGAATTGGTAGTCAAGTACCTTAAAAACACCCTAATAATTTGCAATATATTTCTTGAGATTTAATCTATTTGATAACTTATGACACACAAAAACCTGAGTCTTAATGAACCACAATATAACATACCATTATAACCTATCCATTAAATTATAGGGTATGAATAAGACTTACTAAATTATGAAAATTATATAGTTTACACATGTATAAATAAATTTATTATATATTAATTGATTAAAAATAAAAATAATAATTATTCAAAACAAAAAGAATTTTTTTTCTAAAAAATTTATTTTTCTAAAAAATATTTCCATCAAAGATTTAACACTTACGTTAATTTTTTTCCACTTTTCAAAAAATTATTTGAAAAAATAACTTCATTTTTAAAATAATTTTTGTCAAAATTATATTAGATTCATTTTTTGGATTGTTTTAATAAAATAATTTTTTTATGATGAATAATAAAAAATACTAATTTTTTTGATAACCACCTTTTCATTTAAATAATTTATAGAGTTACATATTGTTTAAATTTTTTTAAAAGAAAGAATAGATCAATTGTATTATATTTAATCCAATTTATGTCATTCTAATCAATTATATTTTTTTAATTTTAATTTAAAAAACTTTTTATACTTATAAAAACATTCTTTTGGAAAACCATATTGTCATCTTATCAATGGGTTTAATTTTAAATTAATTTCTACAACATATGTGAATTGATGTTGGTAAATTTAATTTCATAATTTTATTCATCATAATTAATATTAGTTAATAAGGTAAACTTAATTTTTGTTCATAATGAATAGGGAAACCTAGGGGTTACAAAAAGATAAGGATAAGTTTTCTAGTTAAACATGTACAAATCCTATTGTATGTCCATCTTTAGATCTTATCCTATAAAAAAATTGAATATAGGTACATTTTTAAGAATTTATATTTGGAAGGACTTTTTCATTTTGTATTCTTTTGTAAAATTTCAAAGTAATTTTCAAGAAGGTCCCCTCCCCCACTAATAAAAGGGAATCACCTCTCACCACATCTTCACTCATCAAGAGCCATTTGGTTCAAAAAATACTTACCCAAATAACTTACTTACAAACCTACCCATAATTAAGATACCATTTTTATTATAAATCCAACCTAATAATGCTTTAGGTATAAACCTAAATATGTTTTTCGAAGAATAGGTATAGATATTCACAATGCATTTTCATTTTATTTATTCCTAAAATTCCTCCAAATCTAATCAAAATAATATAAAATAATAAAAACAGTATATACCATATAAATACATGTTATTATGTTAATGTAATGAACTATATCCATCTCTTCTTCCATCAAATTAGGAATGAAACAATCGACCATGTGTACGACGGACTACCAACTCACGAACCAATGTAATTAATTTTCCATCAATACCTCTAATGGTTGGATATAATGTTATATATATATATATATATTATTTATAAAATAATTATACTTATTTAATTGTAATATCATATCTTACTTCTTACCTTCCAAACCATTGAAAAACGACAACGTTGCTCCTGCCAACATGTGGACTACTCCCTTTATAAGTGATGCAAAAAAAATTTCATTTTATTTTTACATGGATGATATTAAAGATATATTAAGTTAATATATAGGATACAATAAGGCTTCTAAAAAATGGAAATATTATTTAACTTTCTTTCATTCTATTCGTCAGAAAAATTAAACAGCTTTCAAGCATACGTACGATCTGCTATCTAGCAGAATGGTGTAACTCATTTCTATATATATAAGTTTTATAAAATATTATTAATAATTATATAATTAATATATATGATATTTATATCATGGGTATAAATATGGAGATAATGGAACAATGATCAATGAATAAGGACTAAAATAACTGAATAAAAAACATTCGTGAAAAACGAAGTAGTGATCAACCAAAATATTGTTTTTAACGAAGAATTGTTGATAAAAGAGTGATATAAAGTTATATGAAAATAATATATGGGATGATATATATTATTATGGATCTATATAAGATTTATAAAAAATATATATTTATTATATTGGAGGTTCATACATGTATGAATGAAATCAGAGTAGAGGTTAGGGTTTCTCATCTCACTTTTACTTCTATGAGACATATGCCATATTCACCACCTATTTATTTTATACAGTGTATATAATAACTAATTAATATTTTATATAATGAATATTTTTATCATAATGGTATTTAGAGTTTAATTTGAAGTTATTCATTTCATGTGGATTATAATTCAAAAGTTCCCAAAGCAGTAAGGGTGTGTTTTAAAATCTCATCATTATTTGGTATTGTTTATGATTATGTATCAATCAAGGAAATTATTATATATTTATATATTAAATACAATATATTTTATTATATTAATTTTATTTATGAAATTTTCAATTCATAATACAATTTAACCTTCTTTGGTACTGAAAAATATTGAGAAAATGATTACAATGAAAGATAACATTATTTATCTTTTCGGTTAAAAATTCATTTTCTTCCATATCCATGTTTTATAAAAATGTTTTCAAGAATGTTTTTAATATCATCCCATGATATTTAACGTAATTTTTACCCATTATTATATTTATAAAATATCTTTTAAAATTATTCTTCCTATTGTTTTACAAAAAAGGTAATTTATCACTTTTCTTACAAAAGGGTGAAGGAAATGTGTTTCACTTATACAACATGAAAAGAATTTTATACCATCATAACCAATCAATGATTTGAATCTTAATTAAACATTATCCAACTATATTTTCAAGTAATATTATCTTCCTAATATTCTAGAAATTTAATGTTTTTAAAAGTGATGTACAAAGTGAAAATTATATTTTCCCCAAGAATGATTTTAATGATATTTTTATGGAATTTTTATTCATCAATAATAACAAAACATTATTTTAATTATGATATAATGTGGATATTTTGTAATGATACCATTATTATTATTTATTTGGATGGTTTATGATCATCTTGACTCAAGATGTATTGTTTTGATACCATTTTCCATATTACTATGGATGGTTTATGATTGTGTTTATTGATTGAGGTAGTTATTAACATTTCATAAGCTAGTATTTTAATACAAATGTATAGATTGATTATATTTCAAAAGATTTATATAATTAATGATATTAACTTATTATGTGATGGGTGGGGCCCACAATTACATCATATGCATTAGAAGGTCTCTTGATTCAAACTAGTTTGGGTATTTGGCCAAGGCCTTACCCATTAACATAGATGTATTGGACTTAGGCCTTAATGGTATAGTTATGAAGTCCAATATTATGAGTTACCTAATTATGATATTAGTTATTATTTTCCATGTGATTATTAGATTGGTTAGAATATCCATGGAAAAGTTTCAAGATCATATGGTTATATATATGGTATTATTTTTTATCAATATTTTTTTATTCTATATTATTTTTCTTATACAAGTTATTGATTAAATGGAATGTGTTTCTGTTATTTAACATTCAATATTTATCATTCCTTATTTGTATAAGATAGATTCATCTATACTCACACCCTTAATAAGCATTATAGATTACACCTTTATTATGTTACCTTTCCCTATGATTCCAAGAAATTTATTATGATCGACATGTAGGGATATGATAATTAAAATAATGGTGTTATCAATGAAAATTATATTTTTTTATTTAATATTTTAATTTTAAAATAATATTAAAGTATGCATCTAGTCTTCTAAGACTAATAATCTCTAAATTACTTTGCGATGTGATCCCTTGAATATAGTTCCATTGTAATAAAGTAACCACTAACTCTTATCTACTCAGGTTGGGGTTTTTATAGTTGGTTTAAGAAGAATTTTTTTAAAGACCATTGAAACAAGATTTAGGAAAGAATTTATTATAGAACATAACCCTATGACTATCTATGAGTATATGTCTAAATATAGGATTAAAATATAATGTTTTGGAAAGGTAGAGATTATGTGGTTTCCTAGAAATACATCATTTTATAGATACTACAAGTGGATGTAACTTTGAAAAATTTATGCCTAGGGGTAATAAATCTAAAAATGGAATATTGGGATTTGACACAATTTTTCCCTAGTGATCGACTATATGATTTTACTATACAACATATTTGACACTCCCAAGGGATACACTTAAGTTAATTCAAATTATATTTATATACCATCATAAAGGACTTGAATAGATTATGAAAACAAATCAACTATATTAAAACTATGATGTATTATATTGGAAATAATGATTAATTATTTATAAATACTATAATTCATTATATGGTTTTCCACTATGATTATTGTTTCTCACACTTTGCATTTTGGTTTTAGTCAATGTCTTAAACCCAAAGGAATCATGTTAACATTAGATATAATTTAAAATGTGGTAATGATGAGAAACCAAATATGATGATGAATTGAGTAAAATATTTCAATATTTCTCCTAATTACTTTAACCAACTCTCAGACTCCCCAAAGAAGATAAGGATTGAGTTTTCTAAGTGCTCTGGTGGTAGTGACTATGGATAAAATAAGGATCAATTTCCTTCATGTCATAAATGTAGATATAGAAACCTATAAGAATCTATCAAATAAATGGGAAAATGTTTTATATGTGAAAAATAATGGTATGATGTAGTGAATTTCTAAGTAAAAAATATGACTATGATGGAATGAAATAAATTTCATCAAAGGAATCCATTTATTGTTAATTTTCTTAAATGTCAAAAACCGGCAAATTATTTGAGTCAATTCCCTATTTTAAAGGTTAAATCATTGAACAAGTAATTACCTACATTATAATATTAATTTTAGTAAAAGGGTTAATGTTTTTATGTATTTGGATCCATAAATTATGTTATATAAGTTTATATCAATGGAATTTTGGTTATAATAATCATGAAACCTATATGGGTTGTGTTAATTTTTGAAGAATTTATGTATTCATATAATAGCAACTTAATAGTTATCCATACCATCAGGAGTTTATGAGTTTAAGGTTAATTATAAGTTCAAAGTCTTGGAAACCCCTTTTGAAGTTTTAAGTGATGGGATTTTAATGTGATTAATGACATTTTGGGAGATGTTTCTGTAGTTTGAGGTATAAGTAACCCAAAGGTTAAACATGAATTACTATTTAATGAATAATTATATATTAGTAAGTTGAATGGTATTTATAACCTTTAGAGTTAATATGATCTTTTTTGTTAAGGTAATAACAATTGATTAATATTATTTGATTTTATGGAAAAAATAAGTTGTATAAAAAATCATTGTAGTTAAAAAGTGATTTGACAAATAATGTTATTTTTGAGTATGTTCATAATATTTTTGAGAATTTTATAGTGTATACATTAATATAGTTTTAGAGAAATGACAAACAGTATGTCAGGTGACAAACCATCACATTTGGAAAGGCTGTGGGGCTTAAACTCACAACCAAAGAGCGATAAGGGTGAAACGTCTACCACTGGCCTATGTGATGTAATAGTTAACATGACTTTTTTAATCAAATGATTTAATGGATAAGTATTATATATTTTTGGGAAATATATTATATAATCATGTATTTTTTATTTTTAGATGATTGATAATATTTCAAGAGGCATTTTATTGGATTTTTGTATATATAACCATTATGTTTAACATAAAGGATTATTTAAGAAGAATGATATTTCATCTTTAGAGATGTATTCTAAAGGTTATGAGATAAAAATTGAGGTTAACAATTTATTTAATTATGAGTTTATAGTGGTAAATTGAGATGTAGGGCTATTTATTTATAGAATCATCTTTTTAAAACCTTCGTTTTTATTATCAAAATTTGGATATTAATGTGGAGGTTTATTCACATTGGGCGTAATCTCACATTTTTATAACCATTCTGATTTTATTAAATATTGGATAAATAGACTGTTATTATTTTATTAATTATGTTATCCTTTAAAATCTAATTTTAGTTCTTCAGTCATAAAAATAATAATATTGGATACTAATTTCTTAGAGTAATAAATAACATGGAAGTTAATGAGATCACAACCAAATGATGTTATTATGATTATGAAATAAGAAGATATGAAATAAGTATATTTAATAGTGTTATATTTATTTATATATAAATAATCATGAAATTTTAAGAAAATTATCTATGAAAAAAAACACAATTCATTTTCCTTCATTTTAGATGAATCAATTGTCTTTTCACCCAACATAGATTTATAGAATTATGGTCATTGAATTTTTCTTGATCATTCAATTTATTATGATCTATTATCTATATCATTCTATATACAAATTTTTTCTTTTTTTTAAATGTCCATATTTTCACATCCCACTAATGGTATCCTAAATATAGACCTAGTTATGTGTTATTTAAGATGACCTTCATACTTACCTTTATCTCTTATTAAGAATAAATTTTATTAACCCTTTTTTATGTTGTCAGTTTTGAACAATAGTATTTTAAAATCTTAAATACATGATTTATGAGACCATGTTAAGATTTAAAGGACTAAATTTATTGAATTCATGTATAATGTAACACCATGATATTTTATAATATATTTCCTTAAATTTATTCTCTTTGATAGCTTACGATACACACAAACCATAGTCTAAATATATCGTAATAAAGTATATCATTATAACCAATTTTTTGAATTGAATGGTATGAATATGACTAAAAAATTATAGAAATTATATGTTTTAAACATGTATAAATAAATAAATTGGATATCAATTTATTATAAATAAAAATAATAATCATTTGAATGAAAAAGAATGTTTTTTATGAAAAATTGTATTCTTTCTATAAAACGATTATATAATGTTTTGGAATTTTATATTAATTTTTTTTTATAATTTAAGAAAATTTATTAGAAAAAATTAAAATAATATTTAAAATAATCATATAAAAATTATTTTAGAGTTATTTTTTGAGAGTTTTAGGAAAATATTATATTTACGATTAATAATAAAAACACTAATTTTTGTTCAAAAATGTCTTTTCATTTAATGAATTTACAATGATAATTTTTTAATGTTTTTTTTGAAAGTAAATTAAGATAATTTATATTATAATTAATCCAATTTCTCTCTTTAGAATCAATTATATTTAAAATTATAATATAATTTATTTATACTTATGAAACTTTTTCTTTGTATAATTATTTTTTAATCGCATCTGGATGTTTAATTTTAAATTAAATTCTTATCATTTTGTGAATTTATTTTGGTAAAATGGATTCCATATTTTTAATTAGAATAATGAATAATATTTAATAATTCCAAATAAATTTTTTGGTAATAATGAATATTTAAAATAATAAAAATAAATTTGCACTGTTAAGGTTAAAACTGGTTTACCGTGGGGGTTAAACCAAAATATAACAGGTTTATAGAATATTATACATGTTAAAATACTACATTATGGACATATTTAGACCATTTAGTATCCAAAATTTTAATTTGAGGTCATTTAGAAACATTTTTATTGGTAATGACTTTATCATTTTGTATTCTTTTGGGAAATTTCCTTCTAATTTCCAAGATCCCCCCCCCACTTAAAAAAGGATACCTCCTATCATCTCCAATTCAAACTTAAATATCCACTTATTCCATAAAATACTTGACCATATCCATTACATACATATATAACCATAAAATAGATTCCATGGTTTGATCAGAAAACTAATCTAAGAAAGATTTAAGTATAAACCTAAAGAGGCCATCTAAAGAAGAGGTATTATTCTTAACCATTTATTTTTCATTTTATTTATTCATATAAATCATAAAATATTATCCCACTATTATAAAATAAAAACAGCGGTATATACCATATTATTATAGGATATTATGTTAGTGTAATGACATATATCCTTCTTTTCCTCCATCAGTGGAGAAACGAAACCACCGATCATGTATACAAAGGACTATCGCCTCACAAACCAATGTAATTATTTGTCCATCACCACCTATAATGACTGGATATCATTAAGGATTTAATATATATATATATATATATATTATATTTATGAAATAATTATACTTATGGTATTATAATATTACATTTAACTTCTAACCTTTTAAATCGTTGGAAAATGATAACGTCTCTCAAGTGTACGTGTAGACTACCGCCTCTACGAAGCGATGTGAAACGTTATTCATTTAATTTTGAAATTTATGGTAATAAGGATATATTTAATTAATATATTGGATATATATGATATAATAATTATTTTTTAATAGTGAAAAATTATTTACCATTCTTTCGTTCCATTTTTCAAAAAATGAAAACAACATCCATTCATATGTATAACTTACCATCTCCATGAATTGTGTAACTCATTATTCTATATCTAAATTTTATGTACTATTATGAATAATTATATAATGATTATATATGATATTTATATTTTTGTTAACATTCCTTATATTATATAACCATGATCAAAGTACAAAGACCAAAACAACCAAACCCAAACATATGTGAAAAATGAAGTAATAATCATCTAGTATAGTATTTTAATAAATAATTGTTAAGAAATGGGTGATAAAAAGTAATAAGAAATATAAAAATGGTATGATATATATCATTATGGTTCTATAATTTATTTATAATAAATATATATTTATTATACAAGAAGTTTGTATATGTTTTTAGGTAATCTAACTAGAGGTAATGGTTTCCTTTCTCACTTTTACTTCTATGAGACGTATTCCATATTAAACACTTATTTATTTTGTCTGGGGTACATATTTATCCCTTGGTTTTTTATATCATGAATATATTCATCTTTATGGTTTTTAATGTTTTATTTGAAGTTATTTCATTCATGGTAATTGTGGTTCAAAAGTTACCAAAGTGGTATGGGTTTATTTCACTAACTCATCATTATTCAAGATTTTTATGTCTATGTATCCATAGGGGGATTTAATCGATATTTCTATATTCAACACAATAAATTTTATTATTATATAGTTATTCATGAAATTTTCTGGTAATACTATGATGTTCCTCTCATTGGTACTAAAAGGATCGAAAAAATAGTTTTAAAGAAATCATACTTTATTTATCATTTAGATTGAAAATGTTTTTTATTTCATATCTATATTTTATTAAACTACTTTAAAAAATGATTTTAATATTATCCTATGTTTTTAAAATTAATGTTTACACATGATTGGTTTTTTTAAATTTAAATAGTAATTTTTAATCATTTTCCAAACAAGGTACATTTTAACTTTTCTTACAAAAGGGGAAAAATATTTCTTAACCTATACTATATGAATATAAATTACCTCCATCATGACTGAAAAATTATTTTAATATTTCTTATCATGTATATAGTAATATTTTATAAGAAAATTATTTTTTGAATATTTAGAAATTTTTAATTTTTTAAAAGTAATCTTAAAAGTTAGAAAGGTATTTTCCTCAAGATTAACTTTAATGATCTTTTTATAGGATTTATATTAATAAATGAAAAAACCATTTATTTTTATTATGATATAATTATGATTTGTTGGAATGATACAATATTTTTTGAAAAGGGGTATTATTTGTTTGACTTGGGATGTCCTACTTTTATACCATTCTTCATATTACTCTGGATGATTTGTGATTATGTTTTAATGATTAGAATAATTATTAATATTTTATATGATAGTTTTTCAATAAGAATGTTTATATTGGATATTCTTCACCCCTTTCCAAAGAAGAATTGATTTTAATTTGTATGTGATGATAAGGGCCCACTATATCCCCTTAATGCTTTGTAGGTCTCATGAGACAAACTAGCATGTGTATTTGGATAAGGCCTTTCTCATTTATATAATATTTCTCAAAATTAGGCCTTGATGGTATGGTTATGAAGTCTAAAATTATACATTCCCACATCATGATAATATTTATTTATTTCCATGAGTTAATTTAATATATTATAATATCAATATATAAGTTTAATGTTCATGTGATAATTTCGTTGACATTATATTGATCATAATTTATTCCATCCATATTATTCTTCATTATAAAATTATTGATTAAATGACACATGTTTTAATTATTTAACTTTTGATATTGTTTATTCCCTATTTTTTATTATAAATTCTACTATACAAAAACACTTATTGATCATTATAGCTCACTCCTTTATTATCTATCCTTTCCCTAGGATGACAAGAAGTTTATTATGATTAATATTTTGTATTATTCAAAAAGGAATAATGGTATTATCAAAGAAAAATATATTTTCAATTTAATGTTTTCAATTGTGATATGAAACTCAAGTATGTATATAGTCTTCTAAGACTACTAAACTATTTATTCCATTGGGATGAGATACCTTACATATAGTTCCAATGTAATAAACTAACCACCAACCATGGGATTCTAGGTTCAGTATATTTATAACTTATTTTGATATCATGATTGATATTAAATTATTACTGGCATTCAATACTTGGTGGGGGAGCCAAAAAAAGGTTGGGAAATTAGTATACCTGATTTGATGACAAGTTAGATTAACTTGTTTGTACATTAGTATTTAGTATGTTTTCATTATGTTTTTCAAACAAGGCTCCTGGGAGGATCCTACTAATTATATGTGTTATTCTCATCCATTTTATATATAAAATACTTTTCCAGACCAAAGGATGTGGTTGATTATTGGGATAGACATTAATTTCTCATGGAGTTGTTCATGGGTAGTTTTGGATTCAAATTCACTTACAAGGATTTTATTTTATAAATTTCTTATTTTATAGTTGTTTAGTTTTTATAAAATTACATCAATTTTTATATATATAAAATTACCATAGTTATGATTAGAATGTTTTTGGGGTATCATCGTATCTCTCATTCCTCAATAATCATAGAGGGTAATACCTACCATTGGTGTGTATGATATACCCTAAGTGTTTGGTACCAACTTGTGGTCCATTGGAGGTGAGATTTGGGAACCATTATCTACCTTCATTCATTATTGACTCTGGATGGGTTCCTTTGGGGGGAGGGTGTATCGAAAAAGTTTATAAAAGAAACTAAAAATATGGTGGGGGGGGGGTTTAATATTGTTTAAAAAAACATTGAAATATATCTACTTAAATTTCAAATAGAATTCTGGGAAAAGGACTAGGGTAGAAGATAGAAGTCATCCAAAGGTTTCTACACATGTTTATAGGTTAATTACTCTTGAAATTATATTTGCTTTATTGTAACTTTTTTTAGGGGTTTACCAGAATCCTCATTACATTCAAGCCTCTATGAAATTATAAAACTATATGTAATACTTGGAATAAATATAGTATCAAGAAGGTCCACTACTTCTGTGAGGTGTAGTTACTTACAAAGTATATTAATATCTTATTTTAATTAGAGAATAATGGGTATCTTATGTAGTCTAATCAACATAACACATGTTTTCCCACTGAAGACATAGAACCAAGTAGTTAAATTTTACAAGTGCACATAATTCAATGTACCAAAAAATGTATCATATTAAAATTATATTTTTATTGAAACAGATTTAATATTTATAAACTAAAAATATAGAAAATTAGCAGATAATTAGGTTCTACAACACCATATCCAAATCTGTATCTCCCTTGCAACAATCAACCATCGATTAAATCTCTATTGGCTGTAGGAGAGGATCAAGGGCACATTAAGACCCATAACAAAATATCTCAAATCCAATGGTTCCTTTATTACATTAGTTATACTTACATGTAATCACACTCGAAAGTAATAAATAGTTTTGTAGGCTTAGAAAAATAGATGCATACTTCAATATCAAATAACATTTTGAAACATAAAATAAAACATAGTATTTTCTTTGAGAACACCATTATTACCTATAAAATATCCCTGCATATCAATAATAATAAACTTCTTAGAATCATGGGGAATAGAAATCTAAGAAAAGGATAATTTAAAATTATCAATAAGGGCATGTTTATAGAAGAAGCTAAATAAGGCATGTATAATTTAGAAAGAATAAATGATAGCTAAATAATTCCATATAAATAATCACAGGATCTTGAAACTTACCCATGGATGTCATAAATATTAAAATAATAACTTGAAATTAAATAAATTATTTCATAATTATGGAATGCATAATTTCATACATCTTAAACATACCATTAAGGCCTTATACCAAGTCATTTTCACAAATGGGTAAGGCCTTGGATAAATTCCCAAACTATTTTTTCTTATGAGACATATTGATGTAATGAGGGGAAATGTCATTTCCGTACCTAACCATAAATCAATATGTCAAATTTATTCATCTTATGAATAAAAAATAAAACTTAATCAACATGCCTTAAATTTGAATAAGTGTATATATTTGAAGAAATAAAATATATAATGTCAATAATTCTCCCGATAAAACTAATAATAAACCATCCAATGAAATATGGTGTATAATATCATTATAATATATACTTATTAGAACATAAGAATAAATTAAGGATTTTTATATATATGAGAATAGTTAACTGTAATTGTTTTGAAGGAAATACAATTTTAACTTTGAAATAACTCAATTAAAATATAGAAATTAACCAATTATTAAAGACAACATATTATTTGAAAAGAACCTATGAAAATTATAAATTAAACTTCAAATAATTATGAAATCTTGATTATAGTAACTTCCTTTGATCCTATATATGTTAACACAAATATTCCTTTCACATTTTGGAAAAAAGTCGAGAGTACCTCATTCAGAAAATAAAAAAGAATATCATTTTGAATAATTTTTTTAAAAAAAATCAAACATAGGTAATAAACATATGTAATAAATAATTTTATAATTGTGAAAACATTGTTTATAGTATTTTAAAGAAATCATTTACATAGAATAAATAGATTCTTAACTGAGTAAAAAAACAGAGTCAATTTTCCTTAAAAACACTATTTTAGTATCTTCAGTACTTAAAGAGTGAAAAATGAATATAAAAAAAATTAATTTCTAAAAATAAACATAGAATAAAAAATATATATTGCGATTAATATATAAATATCATATAATCTCCCCAAAATACACTTTAATATAAAAAATTCCAAATAATGATGAGATTGTGATATAAACCTTTACTTCAAGTGAGAATTACTTCATACACATTCAAAACATTAGTATAATAAATATAGATTTATTATAAATATATTAAAAAATAATACATATATATATAATACCATATATTATTTACTTATAAAATATAATCACCAGTTTATTGACACATCTTTATTAAAATCACTCTTTTGTGAGATAATTGCTTTGTTTTTCATGTATGTTTTGATTTGGTAGTTTTGGTTATTGTACATTGATCATGTTTACATAATATATATAATTTTAAACATGGTATAACTATAATATATATTACTTATATATATTTATATATTTATAGTCATCTATAAAAGTTAGAGATAGAAATATAAAATATATCTTTAATGGGGATGGTTGGCTAAACACACGCAAGAATGATGTTTTCACATTTTGATGAACGGAACAAAAGAAAATAAAAGTTAAACATTAAATAATCATTATGATATGATATATACCATATATATTTATTAAATATATAGTTATTACCATCCATTTAAATCAAAAATGAAAAATAGATCACATCTATTGTGGAGGTGGTAATCCACACACATGCTTGTGTGACATTATCATTTTCAAACGGATTGAAATGTAAGAAGGTAGATATGATATTATAATTAATGTAGTATAATTATGTTATAAATATCATATTTATTCATCATATTCATATTTTTAATCATTCTATAATGATGGATATTGAATATGAATTGTATCACTTCGTGGAGATAGTAGGTTGTGTGTACGCACTATTGACACATTCACTTTACATTTGATGTAATAAAGGGTGAGTAATGGTAATTATATAATAATAATAATAATAAAATTGAATTATATTTTGGACACTTAATTTATAATTTTATTATGAATAAAAAAATTTAGTGGATGTAAAAGAAGATATAAAAAGAATGTGTTCGGTTAAAGAAATTACCTCTTCTTTGAAATAAATCCTTTAGATATGCTCTTAATGACCATAGTGATTATATTTTGGTAATGAAAAAACATATATAACATGTATAATAATTATTTGGAGATATTTTTTTAATTTTTTGTTGAGATAAATGGGTTAAAAATTATGAATCAGTGAAGGGAGGAAGTGCCCTTTTAAAATTAAGGTGAGTGACACACCTGTAATTTTTCAAACTTTTTGAAATATTATTACTTCACATTTTTGGAGAAATGGAAGAAAATGAATAAAATTATATGCTTATATGTTTTAAATTATAAATAAAACCAAAAAACTAGGCTTAATCATGTATCTATGTCATTTTTAACCTTACATTTTTCGATTAACCCCCTATAAACCCGTTTTAACCATAACCATTGTGACATATTTTTACTAATTCTACTACTAATTATAAAAAAATGAATTTGGACACATTTAAAAATATTTACATGATAATTAAAAATATTTAATCTATTTGATATTATACAATTCATATATATGGTGGAATTTAATTTAAAATGAAATAGGAAAAACAAAATTAAAAATAGTTTTCAAAAAAATACTTCGTTAAGTATAAAAGGTTTTTATAAAAAAAAATTAACATAATTTTTTAATAATAACCCTAATTAGATTATTAATAATATAATTTAACTAATTTTAATTTTAAAATAATTTTAAAACAAAATCGAACTATTTAAATGATTTTAACAGAAAAATGTTTTCAATAAAAATCAATATTTTTAACTATTCATCGAAAAAAATATTTTTAAAAAATCCCCAAAAATTCACTTGAAGATAATTTTTAAATTATGATTTAAAAAATAAAGTTCATTTCTTCAAATAAATATTATAAAATTGGATGAAATTAATTAAGATATTTTCACCCAAAAAGTAATAAAAACCATTGTGAAGAAAGATGTTTTTTTAAAGCCTATAATGAAATTAGTTTTTATCATTATATTTATCAATATATTTTCATCATATAAAGTATTTTTAATTTATTTAAATGTGTTTATTCATATTTAAACCTTCAATTTAATTTTTATGATATAACAGTACACTATATTACAGTTTATTTTGACTCGAGGTTGTGTGTATCATAATCTATTAATGAAATTAAATTTATTTAAAGAGAAGTATATCATAAAATATTTTGTTGTTATATTGGATATCAATATTCATCTAATATCTCCCTATGAGTATAGTGAGCTCTTAAACATATAAAGTGATGAGATGAATCCTTTGGTACTCCAAATTAGAAGTAATTTAAACCTTGTTCGGACCTAAAAATGAGGCACCAAAGTGCCCATTTATAAGAAATGTTGTAACATCCCAACCTAGGTTCCACTATACAGTGCCCTGAGCTGGTCGGTCACATGACCTCAAGTGCGCCTCTCCATACACTGGAGGCTTCTTACTAGTAGTGAGGGTCCTGTAAATCAGTCATTAGGAGACTATACCCTCTTTAATCAGAGTAAAACACCCACAGAAGAAAACAACAAGAAACAAGTACAGATGCATATAAATAATCAAACCAATACCAATGTCACATGAAAGTAAAAATAGTAAATACAATACTCAAAATAAAGGCAAAGCATGCTATGACAATGAAAGGGTAAAGTGTCTACAATGAAATTGAAAATAAATACTCAATGACTCCCAAGCGGGTCCCGAACCACGTCCGATTTCCCTCACCCATGATCCATCCCTAATCAAAAATCTATCCTAGGTCCTTGACTATATCCTATCCTATAAAAACAATGTCTGCGTGGGTGCCGATCAGGCGGCCTGAATAGGGTGTGAGTATAACTCAGAAGGCCACCAACAAGGATGTCTAAAATAATTCCAGTCCAAAATTAGTTCATTAAATTCTATGAATCAATAAATACAATTAATGATTAAACAATTGTTATTTTGTCAATTATTATTTAATAATCACATTAGACTCGGTTTTGATTCATGTATTTAGTTAAACTCTCAAATTCATCATTATTATTAGATTGGTGTGGAATTCCATGTCTAATACTCAATATCTCCATTTGTGTAGGTCTCCATGTCTACCACTCGAGCTCAGAAGCACTTGTATCAACTATTGGGGTGGAACGCAATGTCTCACGCCCCAACTTCTCAATTATTCTAAAAATCCATGTATAACACCGACTTTATCAAGAATTCAAATAATTTATTATATCATAAAATTTAACCACATCATTCCCTTACTAATCCAATGATTAGTTAAACATATCAGATACCACTAGTTAACCAAACAATTAAAAAGTAAAAAACCCATTAATTAATTCATCAATTAATTAATCAATAAAAAAAATCTTATTTCATAATTAATTCTCCAGAATAAATTATCCAAACTAAATATAAACTTTTCATAATTAGTCTCATAGTTAATTATCTTAATCAACGTCATGGAACATAATTAATTCCCCATTAATTATATCACATAGCCAAACATCTCTCATAATTAATTCCCCCCGATTAATTATCTCAAACCCAACCAAATTCTATATCTCAATTACAATATCCCAAAGGAAAAATAATTCCCCCAAATCTATCATCTATTTGTATAACCCCTTATCCCCATGGTTCAATAATCCATTTATTCACCAAGGAAACCACAAGTCTATTCCACATTCCTAATTACTAAAATTTTATAAATAAATTATCAAGGGAAGATAACAAATCAATAATATCACATACACATATCAAATCCCTGAATATGGGAGTTCGATTTAGACTACCTACCTTGGTTCATTGAAAGACGTTTTCCTTGTGGAAATCTCCAAAAATCTAAGTGGCACAATGAACCCGATCAAGATCTGGATATAAATCCCTAAACCCAAAACTAAGATCAAAGGCATCAAGATATTGCAACTCTAGATCTAGCTCTGAAATCCTAGATCTAGATCTCAACACATAAGTTTAGATCGATGTATATAGTGGTAATATTCTATGAAAAGAGCAAAGAAATATACAGTAAATAATGGAATAATCAACGAGATGAAATCCACTTACCAGGAAGAGATCAGATCTTCAATTCAAGCTTTAGATCTCGAAAAATAGTGTTCAAATGGCCATGGAATCCCTCCAGAAATCTTTGGGATCACCTAGAATTTGTTAAGTCCAATCATAGGTCAAAATAGAGGGGTTTTAGGGTTTAGGTGATTTAAAAACTAATTTTTGGATTATAAAAACCCACACACAGGGTTTCCTGGGCAGGGGTGCATGGTTAGGGTAAACTGTGTTCCAATAGTGCGGACCTCCCTGTCCAGGTTTGCATGGTTACTCCTAAAGAGCCTCATGGTTTATCAAACCATGCATACCCTCACTGCCTAGGGTAAGATGATTACCTAGGTTTGGGTGCATGGTTTTTCAAACTATGGTAAAACCATGCACAACCCTTTGTTCGTTAATTTTTATTAAAAAATCTCCCAACTCACCCCAGACCAAAAATAAAAAACAAAGGTCCTGAAAAACAACATAAGTACTTAAAAACGAGCCTAATAAGACTCTGAAAAAGGTCGGTATCTTGCTATATCCCCAACTTATAACAAATCATCCTCTAGCTACACTCTTGAACATCACTAATATTTTTTGCCAAAAAGACTAGGCCATTTATCCCTCATGTCTTCTTCTATTTATCATGTTTCCTCTTGAACACATCCCTATTTCCATAACACATGAACTATTATAATGATCTTTTCCCACAAAACTTTCTCACTGCAATCAGTACACCTATCAGATCCTCTTCAAAGGACACATCTATCTCAAGTTCAACCTTATCAACATCGATCACATGAGAAAGGCCAGGGTGATACTTCCGTAGTTGTGACACATGGAAAACATCATGCATATTGCTGTATTTTTATGGAAGGGATAATCGTTATGCCATGAACTGAATTCTCTCCACTACCTCAAATAGTACTACAAACTTCTGAGCCAACATGCCTTGCCTCCATGTCCTATGGTGACCCAACCGAAGTGACACCCGAAGGAATATACGATCGCCCTCTGTAAACTCTAAGGTTCATCTCCTTATATCACCATACGACTTCTATCTATAATGATCCATAGCCATTAATTTTTGAATCAACAACACCAACTACAACGTCACCTACACGGGACTTGGTTACAATAGATCTGACTCACCCACCTCTATCTGGAATAACAATGATCTACAAGGCCTAACATAGAGTGATTTATATGGTTCCATCTCTATAGTTCCCTGAAAAATATTTTTATAGGTGAAATCCACTAAATCCAAGTGATTCTCCCAAGAACCACTAAATTCAAGCACACATGCCCGCGACATATCCTCTAACACCTGTATAGCACACTACGACTGCCTATATATCTTTGGGTGGAAATCCATACTCAACAAAACTCGTGTTCCATGTGACTTCTGCAAGACTTTCCAAAAATGTGACGTAAAGCACCAATTTCAATATGAAACTATAGTCTGTGGAACCCCATGAAAATAAACCATCTCTTGAATATACAGTTCCCCCAACTGTTCCACTGTGAAGGTTTCCATTATAAGAAAGAAATGTGCTACCTTTATTAGTCTGTCCACAATTTCCCAAATAACATCTTTCTTCCTAACCATATTTGTAATATCTACCACCAAATTCATAGTAACGTCATCCCACTTCCATTCTGGAATAGACGACAACTGTAATAGACCTATAAGTTGTTGATGCTTTGCCTTCATCGGCTGACAGGTGAAACATCTTTTCACAAAACATGCTATCTCTTTTTTCATGCATGGCCACCAGAACTATAATCATAGGTCACAATACATGTTTTTCACCCTAGGATGTACCATAAATTTCAAGGCATGAAATTCTCATATGAGTTCCTCTCGCATAATCATAGGCACCACAACCAAATCCTTTATATAGATGACCTCGTCCTCATCTATTGACCAGTCTGAAGGTGTCTCTCCACCTATACAAATTTACCTTAAGGATACGAACTCTAGATCCTCATACTACATATTATTGATTCATCTCAGAAGTCTATACTCCACTTTAACTAAAACTAAAGTCATTTTCTATTGACTCTCATAAACTACCACATGCATTTCAGCAAGAAAAGTCATCATCTTCTACTCCACACTCGACTCATGTAGCAATTGATTCTGATTTTTCTAGCTCAAGGAATCAACCACACTATTCCACTTTCCAAGTGTATATGACAGATCAAAATCAAAGTACTACATATAGTTTACCCACCTTCACTGTCGAAGATTCATGTTGATCTATGAAAAGATGTACTTCAAGTTTTTTTGAACTATAAAATTTGCAAACAATTCACCTTAAAGATAGTATCCCCAAGACTTAAGTGCATAAACCACCGCTTCTAACTCAAGGTCGTGTGTGGGATAATTCCATTCATGTGGCCTCAACTATTGAGACTCATAATCAACGAATTAATCCTCTTGGATCAACAAACCTCTTATTTTTATCCCAAAAGAATCAGAATACACTGTGTACTCCTCACCTGACTTAGGTAGGATCAAAATTTGTTCTGATGTCAAGAACTTATTCAACTTCTAGAAATCATTCCAACATGCTTCTATCCATTAAAAATTTATCCCTTTGTTTGTCAAACCTAAAAGTGGTGATGCTAATCGAGAAAAGTACTGGATGAACCTTCTGTAATATCCAGCTAATCCCAAAAGTCTTTGGATATCAAAAACACTATTGGGATACTCCCAAAAAACCACTTCTTGAACATTTTCTGGTTCCACTACAACACCTTCTTCTAAGATGATGTGCTGAAAAAGTGTACCTAGTCAATCCAAAACAGAAACATAGATAGATTTGCGTATAACACATGCTCTCCCAGTGTACTCAAGATTAGGTCAAGATATTGGGAATGATCATCATGAGTCTTGGAGTACACCAAGATTTCATCCACAAACACCATGAAAAACTTATCTATGTACAGATTAATGATCCTTTTCATCAAGGTCATAAACATTTCTGGAGCATTCCATAACCCAAATGGTATCACGAAAAACTCATAAATTCCATACCTTCCCCTGAATGCTATCCCCGATATATTATTAGTCCAAACTCTCACATGATGATAACCTGATCTCAAATAAATATTTGAGAACACAGAATATACCTTTAGCTAGTCAAATAGATCATCGATATGAGGAAATGGATATCAGTTCTTTATAGTCATTTTGTTCATCTTCTGGTAATCGACACAAAAATGAAAAATCCTACCAGCCTTCTTCTCAAACCACACATGTGATCAGCAAGGTAAAGTACTTGGATGGATAAACCCCTTATCCACCAGATCTTCCAACTAAGTCTTGAGTTCTTGAAGCTCAGTTGTCACTATTCTGTAAGGTGTAATAGATACTGGCTCAGCTTCCAAAATGATCTCAATGGTGAATTCCACATCTCTATCAGGTGGAACCCTAAGAATTCTTTAGGAAAGACATATAAGAACTATTTTATAACTTGTTTAAGGAAGTCTTTACTAACAATCCTAGCATCGAGAAAAAGACTAGAAACTTGGGCTGTGAGAACTCTTAGTTGCTGAGTAGGTGGCCCTACTTGGCTCGCCTGGATATCCCACTCTCCACGATCAATATAATTGTCACCCTTTCGAGACACAAAGGTCACTCTAATGTGATAAAAATCGATGTGGGATCAGTATGATGCTAACCACTCTATACCCACAATCAGGTCGAATCCTGTCATATCAAAGACATAGAGATCCCAAATGAAATGATACTCCCCGATCACTTGTGAACATATTATCATAGAAAGATATTTCAACATCGGGTTCCTAATGGTGTATCAATATTCATTACTTCGCTTACAGATTCCACCTCTAGGCTCAAAAAATTAACATGATTTTCAAATATAAAGGAATGAGAGGCACTAGTATCAAACAATGCAGTATCTATAGTAGAAGGTACTAGAATAGTACCTCTTACTTTTGATGGCCCAGACTCTCTCTCCAAATGTGTAGGCTAACCCGCATGCAACAATCCAGCCCCTCTTCCCTATGGCATCGTCTGACTACCTTGAGTTTCACCACTTTGCGGATATGGGTGCTCATACCCTGAAGTACCATGTCCACTACCTCTACCACCTATACTAGTAGAACCCTAGTTTCTAGACCTATAAGGTGTAGACAACCCGTTCCCACACTTTGACTCTGTGTAGCTGCTCCCTCAGAACCATCCTGTCACTGCTTCCTGTAGAACATTTGTAGGAGTCTCATCTTTCTACAAAATTAGCACTCCCCTGATGGTCATGAAAAAAGTCTACGGTACTATCCCAACATACCACACTAGTGGAAAAGCACCTGATTAAATTTCATAGAAACTTCTCCTCATGATTTTCCACCTTTCATTCCATTGTTCTGACTAAGGTTCTCATAACGATGCTTCCTACTCTCAGAAAGCACACTTCTTGATCATCCAGTTAAATCTACCTATCTAGTACCAGAATCCTCCCTGAGGTGCCCCTTATAAATGAGATAACAATTCACCCCTTATGAGAACATATTCAGCCAAAATATATTCAACTGGGACTTAATTTCACATCTAAGTCAGTCTTGAAATAGTTTTTCCTAATTAGCCTCATCTTCTACCAACAATGGAGAAGAAAACTATAAATATGTAAAACGTTTGGAATAATCCATTATGGACATGCTTACCTAGGATAGATATATAAACTATGAATCCTTCTCTAATCTCTCTGTCTCTGGATAGAAGTTCTCTAAGAAATTATCCATAAAGTCCTTCCATAATATATCATCAGTCTATACAGATCATACCTGAATGTCCCACCAGTGCTTCGCTGACCCCCATAGCATATAAATAGCAAACATGGCCTTCCTCTCTTACAGAGTATCTAAATGGTCATGTATTGTCTCTATGGATTCAATCTAGAATTCAACTCCCTTAGGTACACCTTCTCTAGAAACAGTTGAAGGGTTCTATAGCTGAAACTACCTTTTCAACATAGATATGATTTTTTGAACCTACCTTGGGCCTCTCTCCATGAATTACATTAAATGAAAAAAGTTCTCTGGGAACTTCTCCCATTCCACCTCAACTTTCACCAATGGTACTGGAAGATACATTTCTAAAAGTTCATTCAGATCCATACCCATCAGTATTCCCCTTAACAAGCGTCATGGAGGCATAATCTATCCAATTCTAAACACACATCATAAGTCTCACAACACAAAATTATAACATTCACGTAAGAGGAAAAATAAACACAAAAAGTTTCAATATGTACATTTTCTATTTCTCACCACATGGTCAACACCAAGGCAATATCACTTCCTTTAACCATCTTACTCGTAGGTCTAGGTTAACAAGGGTAATCACGTTTTCATTAACAAGATTTTAAAATAGACACAAAATTATTCTAAATTTTTATCATTTTTCAATATTTCAAAATTCATGTTAGAAGACATTTTCATTTCATTATCACAACAAGGAAAACAGTTTTTGTTCAACAACTTACCCATACCCTATTTTCCCTTAATTGCCAAAAATATTGCATGTCACAATAACACAAAGTGCCTATAATGATTCACACTAGCTCAAATCTTGTGCCTATTTATTCCACAAATCAATAATAAAAAATTATAAAAAATAGTGTTCACATCACACCATAAGTGCGTCACCCAAGGTGAAATAATATCCAACTATAACAACAAACAACAATCACAACAATCCCACCCTGAGTAACAAGATTTTCACCCATACATGGGGTTGCAACTCCCATGCACAAGATCATTACCAAGCCCCAAATATTTTTCATCTCCTATCTACCTTTCCCAAATCAGTAAGATAAAAGTAGAATAAAGAAAAAAAATTCCTCTGATATAACTTTGTAACGTCCTGACTTGGGTGCCACAAAATGGTGCCCCGAGCCGGTCAATCACATTCCCTAAAGCACAAATCCACATACAATGGAAGGTGTTGAATATCAGAGAGGGTCCAGTAAATCAGTCATGGGGTGACTGTACCCTCATTTATCACAGTAAAACACCAATGAATGCAAACAAAAAGAAAAAATTGTGGAAGCATATAAATAATCATAACAATACCAATGTCACATGATAGTCAAAATAAGAAATACAACTTTCAATAAGAAGGGAAAGCATGCTATGAAATTGAAGGTGTCAAGTGTCTATAATGAAACTAAAAATAAAGACCCAACAACTCCCAATCGGGTCTCGAACCACGTCTAGCTTCCCTCACCCATGCCCCATCCCTAACTAGCAATCTATCCCAAGGCCGTTCCCTTACCCTGTCTTGTAGCATTAGAGTATGATCAGGTGCCGATCAGGTGGCCCAAATAGGGTGTGAGTACAACTCTATAGGCCACCACCAATAGTGTCTAAAACAAGTCCAGTCAGAAGATAGTGCATGCAATTATATGAAGAATAAATACAATGCATGACTAAACAATTATTACATTGTCACTTATTCATTAATAATGAAATTAGACTCAGTTATGATTCATGTATTTAGTTCAACTCATAAATTCATCACTATCATTAGTTTGGTGTGGAATTCTATATCTAACACTCAACATCCCAATCGTTATAGATCTCCATGTCTACCACTCGACCTCACAAGCGCTTATATCAACTATTGGGGTAGAATTCCATGTCTCATGCCCCAACTTGTCAATTGGTCTAAAATTCCATGTCTAGCACCCAATTTTTCAATCATTCACATCACTTATTAATTCATCAAAATTAACCACATCATTTTTTTACTAATCCAATGATTAGTTTAACATATCAAAGACCATTATTTAACCCAAAAATTAACTATGAACACAACCCATTAGTTAATTCATCAATTAATTAATCAATCAACACAAATATTATTCCCTAATTAATTATCCACAATTAATTATCCAAAAAAATCTCTACTTTTCATAATTAATCTCAAAATTAATTATCTTAATCAAGGGCATGACACAAAATTAATTCACCATTAATTATCTCACATAGCCAAAAATCATCTCA
Source organism: Viscum album (assembly GCA_963277665.1). Lineage (NCBI taxonomy): Eukaryota > Viridiplantae > Streptophyta > Magnoliopsida > Santalales > Viscaceae > Viscum > Viscum album. The sequence goes on along the minus strand of OY728158.1, from coordinate 810,167,749 downwards.
TAATTAATTCCCCCTGATTAATTATCTCAAACCCAACCACATTATATATCTCAATTAAAATATCCTAATCATAAATATTCCACCAAATCGGTCATCTATTTGGATAACACCTTATCCCCATGAATCAATCATCCATTTAATCACGAAGTTAACCAAAATCCAATTCCGCATTCCTAATTACTCCAATTTAAAAAATTAAATATTAAGGGAAGATAAAAAATAAATAATCTCACATACACATATTAAATCTATGACTATGGGAGTTTGATTTAGACCACCTACCTTAGTTCTTTGACTGATGTTTGCCCAACAAAAATCTCCAATACCTAAGCAACATAACGACGTCGATCAAGATCCGGTTCTAAATCCCTAAACACAAAATTATGATCAAAGGCACCAATATCTTGAAACACTAGAACTAGATATAAAATAAAAGATCTATATATCAACACATAGGTTTATATATATGAAAAAATGGAGATCTTATATGAGTATATCAATAAACGATAGAGGGAATAATTAATGAAGCAACGAGATGAAATCCACTTACTAGGAATAGAGCAGATCTTCAATCCAGGATTTGGATCTCGAAAAATGGTGTCCAAATGGACTTGGAATCCCTCCATAAAGCTCTGGGATTGCATAGAATTCATCAATCCTTATCCAAGATCAAAATAGATGGGTTTCAGGGGATCAGGTGATTTAAAAACTAATTTTTAGATAATAAAAAGCTACTTGCACTGTTTTCTGGGAAGGGGAGAATAGTTAGGGTAAATGGTGTGCCAGCCATGTGAATCTCTATATCCAGTTTTTAATGGTTACTACTAAAGATATGAATGATTTATAAAACTATTCTCTATCCATGTAGACCCTCACTTCCTAAGGTTACATAGTTACATGGGTTTAGGTGCATTGTTTTTCAACCCATGTAAAAACCATGCACATCCCTTTATCCATTATTTTTTTTAAAAAATCAGCCAAATTCACCCTAAGCTATAACTATAAAACAAAGGTACATAAAAACCAAAAATAGTACCTGAAAACAGGCCTGAGAAAATTCCGAAAATGATCGTGATCTTACAAATGTGGAAGGTGGTTTTGGGAGCCCAATTTTTCTAGTATCATTTTTGGATTATACTTTTATGGGAAAATGGAATTATCTCCTCTTTGAAGAAATTGAATAGTTTTTTACTACTTCTTTATTGTCTCTTTATAAAATGTAGTGTCCATTGGACTTACATATTGGGAGAAATTTTCAAAATACCTAACAATACCATGGACTTAAATAAGTTTTGTTTTTCCGTATATATAACTTCAATTGGGCCCCCATATGTAAGAACTTTGATTCGGTTTATTATACCTAATTTTATCCCACACAATTTTGGACCACCCATAAGAATTAAACCAAAATGGATGGATGGATTCTCCAGATTGTTAATATGAGTTGGCATGTGCGCCTGTGATTCATGTAGTTTGGCACATTTTTCTTCAAATTTATCCGATGATCTCAAAATCACCTCATCCTATAATGTAAATATCAAATCACGTGAAATAAAACCTTTTAAAATTATTAAATATCATATAATTTAATCAAATGATAGTTTAAATTTATTATTATATATGGAATTTACAATAAAAATCAGTTTAAAATAAATGTATGAGGGTGGGATAGAATTGTAAATCACAGTGTGATAAAAAAACTCTCTCATTTCTCAATGGTTAATCAAATAGCATATTAATTTCCCAAATTAATTAATTCATAAGATTAAAAAATTATAGATATCATTGTATGAAAGTACAATTTAGAGAATCAGTACATAAAGAATGTATAAGATATTTTGGATTCTCTTAAATTTATCAGAGCATTAGGTTGGGAAAAATAAGTAAGATATTTGAAATAATATATAATTCTCATACATAAAATATTAACACTTAAAAATAGAATGGAAGGTTCTTATTATTAATGTAAAACCATATAGTAACTAATTCCCCAAAGAATTTAATTTCCATTAAACTCAACAATAATAGTTACATTTTTTTATAAGCATGGGTCTAGTAAAAGTTCATGGTTTATCTTGTTATGGTCATTCTATAAAAGAATGTGTTATGTATTTTACTTCCTTATAAAATTGTGTCAATGATAAACAAATAATTTACAACCCTTTCTTGAGTTTTTTTCAATGTCAAAGGATAATAAAACAAGAAGTGGAAATTATGATCACTTTATAGTAACATGACAAACTTCTATTTAATATCTTCAAATATATTATAATTAAAGGGTTTAGTGAAAATGTAAGTATGTTTATTTTAATTTTTGACAAAATTGAGAGTAATACCAAATTTAATCATATATAAATAGTCGATTTTTCACTATAATAGAGGGGGGGGGGGTGAATTGTAGTAATAACCCAATCTTACAATTTTTTTTACCCACTTATGTTTTTAGCGGGCCCAAAAACACGTGTTCTGAACGATTATCATATTTTTAAAAGTAAATTTATAAAACTTGTATAATAATAATAAAAATAAATATATAAAAACATAAAACAGTTCCTGATAAAAGTAATAACATAAAATAAAGTAAAATAATTGTGAAATATTAGAAGAATGCTCAAAATTTTAGATAACAATCAAGAAACCACTAAAGTATATTATTACCTCCAAATTTTTATGAAAGGAATTATTCAATTTTATAGAAAAGAAGAATATGGTTCAATAACATAAACCAAGTTATCGAGTGCCATATTAACTTGTTCGACTATAGAACTTTCAAAGGGTACCTGGCTCCAAACATAGAACTTCTTCAATTATGGACCTTTCATATGGTAATAGAATGATCTAACTCTGATATCCTCTATGATCACCATGATCTAAAGTATGATAAAAATAGGAAATATTCTAACATAAATTTTTGGATAATAATTCATACAACCCTAAATTCTATTAGATCTATTTGATCATAAAACACTCAATATCTATGTCTAGAACCTCTTCGATAACACATTTTTAGTGAAAAGTAATTATAAGGTAATTCAAGTTCTTAATAGTAATACCTTACACAATGGCAGATCCTTGTGAAAATAAACTGATATAAAAAATACACATAGAAGAACTCAAAGCATCGAGATAATTAAGAATTTAAAACAATGGTAAAATCAATGTTGTTCCACACCCTTCGATTATTTTAATACATTAGTTGTATTTATAAAATCCCTCATAACAAACTCCAATAATTGAACTCCACAATATTCATGTATGGGTGAAACTCTATCAGATGGAACACTCTGTATCATGATGAATTTATTTCTTTTCTCTATAATCTTATGAGTTTGACTCAAGATTACATAAAAATTATTCTTTTGTTATAGTAGATTTATATATCAACTTAGTTCCGCTAAACACAAGATCAAAAAATTATACTGAAAATAATAAAACTCAAATGACTTAAAAAAAGTGAAATAAACACCTTAATGAATTGTATTATAGTTTTTAGAAACAAAGATAATAAAGAATTAAAACGTATCAAAAAAATAAATAAGAAACTATTCATGAAATATTCATGTTTATAAATTGACATTACCTTCATTGAAGCTATGTATGGATGATTATAAGATGGAGTGACCCTTGGATTGATCCTAATTTTTTCTAAATATGTAAGGGTAGTACACCTTGTCATTTAGTGATCATGACCTAAAAGCACATATCCATAAATTGTGGGTATAATAGATTCTATTATAAAGGGACATTACTATTATTATGATCGTTGGATCAACCCTTAGTGGGGAACTAAGTAAAATCTCTATATCCTTTGCATTCTCTACATTTCCGCATATGTGTTGATTTATTTTGTATGAATAAATAAGATTTTTTTTATATTTAATGTGTTTACTTTAATAAAAGAATAAGATACATATAGGAAAAAGGACTAAAATGAATGTATTGGTTTTCCTATGGTGTACACCTTCATTCACTTCCCCTCTTATAATCTTTTGGTCTTATAAAATTTAATATCTGTATTTATATTTTATTTAACTAATTTTTGAAACTTTATTCAAGGATAAATTTCTGGATCCTTGAGTGTTATTTTTTCTATTTTATAATATTTTTTTGGAATTGATTAGGATTTATAATTTTGTAGGGGCTGTATATTAGGCTGTTTTAGGTGGTCCTGCTTCTATTATTACTTCATATTGATTTTCCCAGGTATAACATTTTAAAACACCCTTTAATGGTTGAGTGGTTGATTAAAAGTTTTCAATTCATATTTCATATTTCCTGAGAGTTTTAGAATACTCTCAAACTATCACAAGGCTTTAAAATATTCTAAACTTGTGTGAGAGACTCATAATAAGTTTTCCTTCTTTATTTAACCATTCATGATATTTTTAGAATATTATAAACCCATCATAAGAGTTTTATAATATTATATATCTTTCTATAGGTTTGGGTAATATTTTATATTTCTATAAAATAATGTAAAATTTCATCATAATTTTTGTATACTCCATAACATTTAAGACCCTTCTATAATTCTATGGGACTTGATGAATTTTAAAATAATGTTTTCATTCTTATAGGAAATAATTATCTTTTTTATAATATATTATAATGTTTTTTAATGTTGTAGGGATTTAAAGTGAGTTTTCCCTTTCCGTATAGGTATTATCAATCACTATTATTTTTAATTTTTATTTTTCTTTCCAAAAATATTTAATTATCACGTTTTCCCAATAATTTTAGAATTACTTTAACATAGAAAATATAGTTGTTAAGTGTTTCATAAGATTGAATTATTGAGAATAATGTGGTGAAAAGTGGTATTAGATTATGTTTTTTAGAGTTTTGATCATATTTATAATTAAGTCAAAAAGTATGTGGATGATTTCATCAAATATCACAAACTTATTGGAAACTAATAAAATCATTGGACCTAAGGAGAGGCACAACCAAAACATGGAAAAGATAAGAGAAAAATAAAAGGAGAATACATCCAACATAAAGTGGTTTCTAGAATAGTATGAAGTGAGGGTTGGTAAGAAAATCATTTTTATAGATGAGTGAATTGATGAGATTTATTCAAAATCTGTAGATATTTATCAAGTTGTGGAGGCCCCCTAAATATAATTGATGGTTCCTTGAGAATGAATCTTTATATAGTGCGTGATCAATTAATAGGGGATATGAATAAGGTTCATTTTTATTTAGATGAATATTTACATGTAAAATTGGAGTGTTTATTGGTTATTGAGTCATACATAATATGGTTGTGGTGTCAAGGGCATCCATTACATATGAGACACCTAAGATTGTGGTGCCCCAATCCAAGACTTATGCTTCTTCAAGGAGTGAATGTGGATTAAAAATATTTTTAAGGGATATATCTTCAAAAATGTACATAATATTTTGATTTTGTCCTTATTTATAATAGTATGTAAGGGTAATAAGATTAAATAATTGAAAAGTCAAATGGTGTGATCCATAATTCGATGCTTCCCAAACAATAACATATAAAACAACATCAAAATATCTGGTATGATCCAATACATAAATTATACCATAAATAAAAACCATAAAAAGTCAAACTTGATTGATTGAATCCATGTATCCTGATCCCATCAATGCAAAAAATACATAAAAGGAACAACATATCATGACACCTAGTAAAGAAATAACATCAATGATCATGGTAGGTTCCAATTACCTCCAAACCTAATCACTCAAAGACATGGGATGGCTATTTGGTTATGTATAATGGGAAATTCTATATATTGAGGTAATTCCTTCTAGTTACTCCATTTATTATTAACAATCATGATTTTACCTATATTATCAATAATAGTTTCTACAATGTTAACATTACTTAGAAAAAAACATACATAAACAACCACTTACAAGTAAATCAACTCCCAAATTATTTAAAAAATATAAATAAGGTAGATAATAAATATGGGAACCATATTATTCTTTTTTAAATTATAAATCAATGTGAAAGTTATTTTTTATGATCATATCATAAGATAGATTAATATTAGACCACATCAACACATGCAAACAAGTAAGGACCTCAAATTCAATGCTTGGAAAAAATAAACCTTTTTGTAGAAGATGATATAAAATCATTTTAATAATTTTGTGCAATCATTTAAATACTTAACTAATATTATGTTAATGGAATATTAATGTTAATTTCAAGTCACACTTTAGGAGTGGGATTCCATCTAACAACTTTATAGACATGGAACACCAGAATAACAAGGAATTTTTTTAATGATGGGATATCAAAACTCTCAACATTATAAACAAATTTAATTTTTCAAGTATTATAAAATAAATCAAAATGATAATATACTTATTAAACATCTGTTGATTGTGATTTAAAATGCCTCATAATATATGAGGTCATAATCAGTGTTCCAAAACCTCTTAATTATAGTAAAATGGAGAATAATAGTTTTTTTGTATTTTTTAGAATACAATTTATCTACCATAAAAGGAAAAATAAATTAAACTTGAATGCTTTATTGCAAGTAAAAAACATTATTGGTAAAGTAAATAAAAATCATGAGATAAAAAATGTAGAGAATCAAAAAATGGTTAAGAGTTTTATCATATTTATGAAAAAATAATTTTTAGAAGGAAATTGAAATGTTAATTTATATAAAATTTCATTAGTGTCGAAAATTTTATTAAACACCCTTGAAATGAAACTAATTTTTTTTACTTTGAATGTATTTTTCATGATAACAAAACTAGTATCCATGAAAAAAATTTTATTATGAATGGAATGGTCGATATAGAAAAATTAATTTTGATCTAAAGAATAATTTTTATTGATTTATTTAATTGAATATAATTTGAGATTGAGAAAATGATATTATGGTATGGGGAATGGTTATATGTATAAAATTCACTACAATATTAACTATAAATAAAAACCTATTAAAAAATAACTATGTAAGATTCAGATGAAAATTTAATCCCTTTAATATATACAACATTTTATGAGATTTTATAAAAAAATGTTTTCCAACCCATATAGTGTATTTTGAATCCCAAGGAAGAATATACCCATAAAAATATCCATTTTCCTTTTCAAGGTCTAGAGTGGATACTTTAAGTAGAGGGTGGAAAATAAAAAAATATAGAGAATAAGTAGAAATGAAAAACTTAATGATTTTTAACCTAAATCCCATGGAAATAAATTTATCTATCTAGTCTTCAATTTCATTTTCAAACTTATGATAAGGTGAAATAAATTAAGTGTGTTTTTTTGTCATTTAAATGGGGAAACTGAGATAAGTTAGAGGTGTCCTAACACCTAGAACTTTTATAAATAAAATTCCCCTTGCAATTATTTTAAATGAATTGTTCTGAATTATGGTTATAGAAATCACATGAAATTCATTTTTTATATTATTGCCAATTAGATTTGAAATACCATTAATTATTTTTACCATTTAAAATATATCCTTTTAATAGTGATAAAATGATTAATATAAATATATGTGTTTAACATTCCAATTGACATAGAAAAAAGAAGTGATGGCCTCGACCAGTAGGATCGTACCCTATGAATCCCATTTATTAGAGCATATGAGGGAGATAAAATCTTTGGGATTTACCCTTGACTAAGCCTATGCTAATACCCAACAACATAAGAATGAGAGAAACCATTTATGGGAGAAGTTCAAGCTCAATGAGATCACGAGCCAAACCAGGTTCTCCAAAACTACCCCATGAAAGTCCACCTTTGCACACCTTAATCTTAGGGCGTACACTAGTGTAGTAAAGGGATATGTATCAATAACCTAGAAAATTGAATTTTTACTTTATTTTTCATATAAAAATGAATATATTTTCATCGTATTATTGTTACTTTGTAATGACTTTTAGATTGATATAATAAATCATAAATAGCATTTTTGGTTAATATTAATATTAAATTAATGAATTTATAAATTAATGTATTTTTGAAAGAAATAATATATTAATAAAATATTATTATAAATTAATTTTTATCAAATATAAATGGTCATATAATTTTTATGAAGTCAAATGTAATTATTATAAGTGTTCAAAAAAACTATTATTATAAAAAAACATCATTTTCAATAGATGTCAGTTATTATTCTAAATGTTATAATTTAAATATTTAGAAAATTATTTTGACAAAATGAATATTTTTTCAGAATCAAAATTGAAAAATTATCCAAGTGTGAATTTTTTAAAATTTTTTGGGAGTAAAATTTTTAGGTAATAATTAAATACTATATAAATATACTTGGTATATTATGACATCATATTGTCCCAAAAGTTATTTTATAATGGCATCCATGAAAAAATATATGTTTTCAGTTTAAAATTATGTGATTTTAAGACTATATGAATTATTTTTTAAGGCCATTAAGAATCCTCCAAAATTTATACTATGTTTTATGGTTTTAAAATCCTTTCTTTAAGAGTATGACTCACCTCCACATGATCAAGGAAATTATGTTATTAATTTCAGACATTTTCCAAATAAAATAATTTATACCACCCCTTTTTTCTGAAACAATCATAAAAAACCATGGTATGGTTTATGGTTTTGAATATTTTATTCAGTAGTGACTACAACCAAATTAATAAAGAAACACCCTCTTTTCCTGAAAAAACCCACCCAAGATCCCTTTATATTCACTCAAAACCAATGTAGAGCGTCTATACTCTTCCCTACACTCCCTATATTCCTCCCAAGTCTCCCATATGCTCTCAATAAAACCTTACCAAACCTTTAGAGTCACCTATCTATGTAAGGTATCTTCCACTCTCATTTTTTATCAAACACTTTTTTATGTCTTTAAATTTTCTTTTTTATGATGTTGAGATATGTTATTACATATTTCCATTACTATAAATTTTATTTATAAATAATTATATCTCACTTATACTCTCATTAATCCTTCCATGATCCTTCTTTTACACCCATTACAATGCCAATTTTTTTATGGAACATTCTTACCCTCCTTTCAAATTCAAGAAACATTTTTGAAATTAGTTATTGTAATTTAAAATGTTTATGTTGTAATTCATTTATAATCAATACCTCACCATCATTATTATTTTACTTAATGAAGGATCATTTATCCTGTCATGAACCAACCCGATTCAGCCCTGAACCGGTCACCCGAGCAGGCCCGCGACATGGCCCAAGGGGTGTTCAAGATCCCCACGGGGTGGAAACCAGTGCTAAGCATCAAAATTAAATAGGTGGGAACGATTTGACCCAAAAAAATATAAACAAAGATGTTGAAAATAAAAAGAACAAAAAATAAATAAATAAAGAACAATCAACAACGCTACTAACCAGACCACGACCAAAACTCCACATGACCCCATGAGTCACTCTCCAATACCACAACCAATGTCTCTCAAGGAAAACAACTAAAGCTGAAACCTGCAACAGAACTAAAAACAAGAAAACACTATAGGTGTGAGTATTAAAACTCAGTAGGCTAGCCCAATATCTATTCCCAATGCACTACCATTAAATAAATAATTTATCAATTCCAGGTTTGAACTAAATTATATAAAATATTGGTTTCCACACACACTTTCATTTCTAAAACAAGTAACAGTCCATTTCCCTTTTTAATATAAAAACAAGTTTATTGTTTGAAAGAAACAAGTGCATTGAATTTTAAAATATTTTTGCGAACAATTTAGAAATCCAAATTTTAGTTGTTAGTAAAAAGGGAAAACCACACAACATGAAACACACACTAAGGGAAATGGAAAAAGTGGCACACAAGTGCCAACTACAAAACTAGACCTCTCAATCATCTGCCACATTCGAATAAACACTAAAGGAAACATGGGTCGAACCTAGGAGCTCATGAACAATCCAGAACGTACTATACATGTGACTCATCATGAAGGCATGCCCTAACTCGATGACGTCATAATTCCCTAACGCTCGGCATATCCCTACATGACCTAACCAAGGGGCCCAATCCCTATAACAACAATAACTCAGTATTCCCCTGCTATAGGGTCACTAGCCAGTGTGTAATCTAAACTAGTGCAGCAATCATTCTCAAGAGATTCCCTCACTATGCTAGGTTCCCATGTCAACAAATATAATAAAAGAGGAGTGAGTCAACAATTCCAATCAAGTAACCAGTCACAATGCACAAACATCATCCTCAACAACTCACACAATCACCGTATACAACATGATCACCCCTGAGTCACATCAAAGAAAGTTTATCCAAAATAATTCATTTTATTAATGTGTTAAACAGGATTTAAACATCCTTTCAAAATCACCCATCTTTCAAAAGAAACCAACACTTTCACACCATAAGTAAAACCATTTTTTAAATATACCCATACACACTACTTTTATCAGGTTCCAAATGGGCCTTAACCAACTTTGAAGAAAAATACAATTTCTCAAGAGGAACCAGAATGTATGCTCACGCGTCGAAAGAAAACGTTTGACATCAAACTAAAACCACGCGTGAGAGTACATGAAATATGTTCAAAGGCCAAAGGGGTATTATTTTACTATTTTGCGTCAACTCATCAAGAATGTAATTCCAGTGCCATGAATTAAATAAAACCAGTTTCATTTACATCAATATTTAATCCTAAAATAAGTATCCAACAATATTTATCATTTATCAAATATTAATGAAATAATAAGAAATTAATAAATTCAAAATTTTGAGGCGAGTGTAATGGGGATCCTACCTCGAAATGCGGATCGTACATGACCACGCGATGCGCCTCGCACCAGTACACAAGTGCACGCAACATGCTGACCGTGGTATCATAGATTTTTCTCACCAACCTGCTGCAACAATCACAACACAACTAAAAACGTAGAAGTGTGGACTCAAAATAATCCAAATGAGTAAACATCCCAAAAACCCACCTCGACATCGGTGCAGGTGAATCAAAATGACCCGAAACAAATAAAAAATGATAAAAATAAATAAATAAATAAATAAATAAAATAACCGAAACAATTAAACAGCCTAACCCTATCCTCGGTGTGGAGGAGAGCTCAACCGGGCGAGTTACGCGGAAGGGGGAACGACCAGCGAAGATGCCGACGAGGGGTGCGAGAAGGTCGAGATGACGCCGGCAAGGTGAAGGCTGGACGGAATGACACCGGCAGGCCGTGCGACAGCCAAAACGACACCAAAAGGGTGCACGATCACCGGGATGACGCCAAAAGGGCACAGGGAAAACCGAAACTGCGCCGGCAGGGGCGGCACCGGCAGGGGGTCGGACGGTGGCCAGAGGCTGCTGGAGGGCAGGCGGGGCATGAAGAGGCGTGATGGCAGGCGGGGCGCGCGGAGACACGAGGTCAGGAGTGGGGAAGCCGGTATGACTAGCGAGTAGGAGGAGGCGGGATGCGGAGGCCGGGTGCGCTGGCGGAGGTGGCCGGCACGGGCGGTGCTTTGCACGGGGAGGCGACGGCAGCACGATGGGACTGGGGCACATGGGGCGGCTGAGCGATGGGTATGGTTAGGGTGAGGGGTGGGGGCAGTGCGACTGGGTGCCTCAAGGGAGAAGAGGGGGGGGGGGGGGGGGCAGCGCCCCCTAGGGCTTCTAAAATTTTTGTAACCTTAATAATAATAATAATAATAATAATAAAAAAATATTTATAATGAATAATAATAATAAATAATAATAATAACAATAACAAAATTACGAAAAAAAGTAAAACTTTTAATCACCAGGTTACGACACTATAACTGGGACCGTCCGCACGACTATTGCTGACCATGTGGTGCCCGTGCACCGGTCTAAAACCCAAAAAAAACATTAAATGTCAAAATGTTTGACCAACGCTAAACCCGCTCCCTTGAGGGGCTTACCAAAACCAATAAATTATAAAATAATTTAATTTAAAAGGGTAGGGGTGTGACAATTCTCCCCACCACAGACACTTTCTACCCCCAGATTGTCACCAAGCCAAAGGACAATCCAAACTCGAGTCCATGCCCAAACAATACCGAAAGACATAACAAGAACAACTGGGTGACTATTCACTCCACAAGTCACACCCGACCAACCAAGAAGAAACCACAACTCAAGGGAATGGGAGAATGCGAGAGGGTTCTCCCCACAGCAAGGATTCAACTAGTACAGAAATTTAAACTCAAATACACCACCCCATGAAGGGGGCCAATGTGGAAACTCACAACAAATCCAAACCAATTCCATATCACAAGCAAGGGAACACCTCCATTGAAATTTGGAACTATTGACCCAGGAAAAAAGCTTCCAACGCTAAAGAAACTCACAAGAAGGACTTAACCCAAACAACAAGATGGAAACGCTGCTTCTTAGTTCAATAAGACACAAACATCTCCAAACGAGCACAACTAAACCAAGATCAACCCATACATGGGTCAAACCCGCTTCAAGAGAAATGCACGATTTAGAAGACCCTATTCAGACAAACAAGAATGTTTAGATTACAATGAAACAAGTTCATCGCATTCTTCCAATGAAAAAGTGACCTTACAATGACGACACAACATTAGCGGCAGAGGAACAAGGACAAGAATATTTTTAAAATGTATCAATCCCAACATGGCACACACAACCCGAGCTGAGGCTTCACACCCCTGGAATATCCTAACTGTGCGTGAGCTTCTCCTCGAGACCTGTGGCTGAGACTCTAATGGCTGAAGCATTTAATACCTCACAGTCAGGCACTAACATCCCTGATCAAAAATCCTTCCTCATACAATGCTTCCCACAGAACACCCCCCATTAACCAGAACAACCACAATGATGGCAAGACTTTGAAGGTATGCGGCAAGGCAGCTTGGAATGATCGAATCAGCCATACTGATGGTACATCAGAAAGTGTTCCGATGAATTGAATGTCAAAACCAACAAAGATTACTTCTTATAGACAGGTTCCTCTCGTACACCCTACTCGACATATGGGGAACCCTCACGAATGATGAGAGGCAACAAATTTTCCAAGCACTTTCACTTAAAATGCAAACTCCTTGAAGCAGCCAACACATGCCTTGACATCCTTGGATATGATCAATCGAAATAATATAGACGTCAACACCTACCACGTCAACCCAACTCCAACCATGATGAGACATCAAACCTTCACTGGTCCAAAACAGGAACCCCAACAAACCCGAGACAGTGCAAGCTTGCAAACCTCATGAGTTCCCAACAACCCGAAGACAATCTCTAACTCCACAAACCACACAACTGCCTCTAACAGACCTCAAACACCTCGATAAATAGGCAACAGTCGATAGAAACCAGAATTGGGCATGACTCATTAACAAATTTGGGAGACTTTTTTGGGCGGCACATTTTGAACATAAAAACATAAAGTTAGAAATCAACAACCAAAAAAATCATAACCAAATAGAAAATAGCATGAAAAACATCTGTATCTCATGCCAAACACCTCAAAAACGATTAAGAAATCCGCATTTCGAAAATAGAAACTTCATTTCAATTTCAAAACCGCCTTATTCAAAGACTACTTTCCATACACAAAACTCACTTTTCACAAAACAAAACCCAAATTCTAAAACAACAACCAATTTCTAGAAATATTTTTTTCGTTCTTTCAAATTCACAATTTTCATCAAAAATTTCAAAACTGCCTAATCCCCAGGCCATTTTCCAAATGCAACATCCATTTTTTTTCACTAGTAAGAAATTCATTTGTCAGAGGAAAACCAATTTCCAATACATTTATATTTCAAAAACTCACCCATGTCATCCTATGAATCATCCCATGTGTGTCCATCCATCTCTATCCACATCATCCACGAACAAGTTCCCCATGCTCTTTCCGTACATATCCACACACATGTGATTCCCCATAAATAATACCAGGGTCACAATAATCCACTCCTTTGTAGGTTCCAAATAATCACCAACCTTTAAACAAAAAATCCATCAATTTGAAAACCCACTTTACCAATTTAAAACCATTTTAGAGAAAATGATTTTATTTTAAAATCCATGCTCATTTCCAAAAGCACCCTTACACCAACCAGAGCCAAAAAAAAACACAATCCACAATGAAGCACCGGAATGAGGAACCAGAAGTCGCACTTAACCTGGCGATATGGTAGTGAGCCACACCCAGGTAAGAAGCAACAACTAGGAGGAACTTAAACTATTCACTAGGACTCCACATGGGTCACTACACAATGTGAGGTCACGACGTGACACTGGCTCGCCTCCATTGTCATTCCTCAATCCAAAACAAAAGCAGAAGACTCAAATCCTGGACTGCCCTGGTAACTTGAGAATCAGTGCGAGAAAGATTTCGCGATTCTCTTCTCACACTTACATCCTGAATCATGACTGTCCTAATCTCCATCTACCAAACACCCCAAATAACAAAGGGCCTCCTTTGATACCATTTTGTCACGAACCAACCCGAGTCGACCCTGAACCGGTCACCCGAACGGGCCCATGACATGGCCCGAGGGGTGTTCCTGATCCCTATGGGCTAGAAGAAAATGTTGGGCAGGAAAAATAAATAAGTGGGAATGATTTGGCCCAAATGAAAATAAATAAGCAGTGGAAAATAAAAAGAACAAAATAAAATAAATAAAGAACAACCAACAACGCTACTAACCTGACCACGACCAAAACTCCAGGTGACCCCGTGGGTCACTCTCCAATACCACAACCAACATTGCTCAAAGTGAACAAATAAACCTGGAACCTGAAATAGAACTAAAAACAAGAAAACACTATAGGCATGAGTATTAAAACTCAGTAGACCAACCCAATATATATTCCCAATGCACTACCATTAAATATATGATTTATCAATTCCAGTTTTGAACTAAATTATATAAAATATTGGTTTCCACACACACTTTCATTTCTAAAACAAGTAACAGTCCATTGCCCTTTTTAATATAAAAAAATTTAGTGTTTTAAAGAAACAGGTGCATTTCATTTTAAAATATTTTTCCGAACAATTTAGAAATCCAAATTTTTGTTATTAGTAAAAAGGGAAAACCACACACTAAGGTAAATGGAAAAAGTGGCACACAAGGGTCAGCTACCAAACTAGAACCTCTCAATCATCTTCCACATTCAAATAAACACTAAAGGAAACATGGGTCGAACCTAGGAGCTCGTGAACAATCCAGAATTTACTATACATGTGACTCATCCTGAAGGCATGACCTAACTCGATGACGTCATAACCACATAATGCTCAGCATAGCCCTACATGGCCTAACCGAGGGGCGTAATTTCCATAGTAGCAATAACTCATTATTCCCCTCTTATGGGGCCACTAGCTAGTGCGTAATCTAAACTAGTATAGTAATCATTCTAAGAAGATTTACTCACTAGGCCAGGTTCCCATTTCAACACATACAATAAAAGGGGGGTGAGTAAACAATGCCAATCAAGTAACCAGTGACAATGCACAAACATCATCCTTAACAACTCACACAATCACCGTATACAACAGGATCACCCCTGAGTCACATCAAAGAATGTTTTTCCAAAATATTTCATTTTATTAAAGTGTCAAATGGGCTTTAAAAATCCTTTGAAAATCACCCATATTTTAAAAGAAACCAACACTTTCACACCACAAGTAAAACCATTTTTCAAATATACCAACACACACTAATTTTATCAGGTGCCAAGCGGGCCTTAACCAACATTGAAGAAAAACACCATTTCTCAAGAGAAACCAGAATGTTTTCCCATGTGTCGAAAGAAAACAGTTTACATCAAACTAAAACCACACACGAGTGTACAAGAAATATGTTCAAAGGCCAAAGGGGAATTCTTTTACTATTGTGCATCAAATCATCAAAAAAGTAATTCAAGTGCCATGCATTAAATAAAACTAATTTCATTTACATCAATATTTTATCCTAAAATAATTATCTAACAATATTTATAATTTATAAAAAATTAATGAAATAACACGAAATTAATAAATTCTAAATTTTGAGGCGAGTGTAATGGGGAACCTACCTTGAAACGCAGCTCATACATGACCACGCGATGCGCCTCGCACCAGCGCACAAGTGCGCGCAACCTGCTGACTGTGGTATCACATATTTTTCACACCAACCCACTACAACAATCGCAAAACAACTAAAAACGCATAAGCATTGACTCAAAATAATCCAAACGAGTAAACAACGCAAAAACCCACCTCAACATCGGTGCAGGCGAATCAAAAATACCCGAAACAAATAGACAATGATAAAAATAAATAAATAAATAAATCAAATAACCAAAACAATTAAATTGTGTAACCCTCACCTCGGTTCAGAGGAGCGCTCAACTAGACGAGTTACGCGGAAGGGGGAATGGCCAATGAAGATGTCGACGAGGGGTGTGAGATGGCCTGGACGATGCCGGCAAGGTGCGGGCTAGCCAGAATGACATCGGCAGGCAGTGTGACGGACATAATGACATCGATAGGGTGCGCGCTCACCGGGACGACACCGACAGGGTGCGGGGAAAACCAGAACAGCACCGACAGGGGGCCAGACGGTGGCCAAAGACTGCTGGAGGGAGGGCGGGGTGCGTGGAGGCGCGACGGCAGGTAGGGCACATGGAGGTGCGGGGTCAAGAGTAGGGACGCCAGCGTGGTTGGCGAGTGGGAGGAGGCGGGACGCTGAGGTCGGGTGCGCTGTCGGAGGGGGCCGGCGCAGGCGGCGGTTCGCACGGGGAGGGGGCGACAGCGCGACGGGATCGGGGCACATGTGGCAAACGGGCGATTGGTAGTGTTAGGGTGAGGGGTGGGGGCGGCACAACTGGGTGCCGCGAGGGAGAAGAAGGGGAAGGGGGGAAGTGCCCCCCTAGGGCATCTAATAATTTTTTAACAGTAATAATAAATAATAAATAATAATAATTATTATTATAATAATAAATATATTTATAATGAATAATAATAAATAATAATAACAATAACTAAACTAATAAAAAAGTAAAAATTTTAATCACCAAGAAACTGCACGGTAACTAGGACCGTCCGCACGACTACTGCTGACCGTGCGGTGCCCGCGCGCCGGTCTGAAACCCACAGAAAACATTAAACGTCAAAAAGTTTGACCAACCCTAAACCCGCTACCTTGTGGGGCTAACCAAAACCAAGAAATTATAAAATAAAATAATTTAAAAGGGTCAGGGTGTGACATATCCTCCCCCATTAGGACCCCTACTTAAGCTATTACTAAGATGAAATTCTGTAAGGGATCCCCACCTTCTCTCCTTTATTCATGTTTCTTTAGGAACTTATGCATTATATTTCAATTTACTAATATTGGAACATGTATTTTCATGTCTATATCACTACCCATTTTATTTTTAATTTATTATATAGCCCTTTCACTATCACTAATCATTTTTATGATTTTTTTGTAACGTCAATATGCTGCCTAAATTTCATAGCAAGTTTTCATGCCAAAAACATTGTGTAGTGAAAATCATACCCATTTGTCTATCAAGGGTATTCATGTTTATTCACATATAATTATTTATTTTGGACATAAATATATTTATTCCACACTCTATAATCTTGGAATAAATTATTGTGATGAATAAATCCATGTTTCATGATTGATGTGGCACACTTAATCATGAGAATGAAATAAATATGATGGGTGTGCCTAGATAGCACTAAAATGCATTGGGTATTGTTTTGTGTCATGATATGTCATGTTGGGACAACACTATACCTTATTCCTTTATGGGACTTTGTATACCATGATGTCTTAGAGGATTTATCCTTGACTTGTGTTTATGATGTAGTGTTTTAAGTTTTTGTCACATTTCCCATGTTATGATTATCATGATATATCATGTCTCATTGTTAATGTTTATGATTCCTACTATTTTTATGCCTTATTGATTAACCTATTGTTTAAAATGTATTATAGTATTCATGATATTCCATTTTTATTCCCTTACTAGGCTTTATAGATCACTAGTTTCTTAGGTTTTTCCCTAGGATATCCCATGCTTTTTTAAGTATGAAGGAATATTGTGAACATGTTAAGGAGTTTCTTCAATACAGACGATGTATTTCATGTTTTAAGTTGTTATATAATGTACCTAATTCCAGAAGATGCAATAATTATAGACCTTTTGGATTGTATTAACTATAATTTTATGTAATGAATCAATTATTAATGTGTAATAAATAATATTGAAATTATAGTTGGTATCAGAGAAAATGTTTAGTTATTTTTGGGATTAAGATTAAAGAACTCTAGCAAAATAATTATGGATAAGAATAACTATAAGAAAAAATCCCAACATTTTGGTAAGTATAGAGTAATTGTTTATCAAGAAAATATACACCTAACTAGATATTATAAGTGGATTTGGTTCTTTCAAATATATACCTAAGAGTAACAACTCCGAAAAGGTGTTCCGGGCCTTACTCAAGGTAACCTGGTACATGAAAATGGGCCATACTATGCACTTGGTTTGACTCTCCCAGAGGATATGATTTGGTAAATTCATACAATTATACAATCCATTATTATGGGAAAAAAATATTTCACATAAGAATATATGTAAGGAAATATATCATGGATAACGAAGATTGAAAACTAATAATTCATAAGTAAATTAAATGATGTAATATAAAAGTTATCCATTTATTTCATTGGATTTCCTTTTATGAGTTTAATATTTTAAATATTCTCATCCATAGATTTCCTTTTATTCTAGACAATGGCTGTAAATAGAAGGAATCTGGTAACCAATCAATGCGACAATAAATGTGATGACTACCCCAATAAGATGTCAAACCCGATAGGAGTATGAATTATGAAATTCGTGAAAATACTCACTTAGCTGACTTAGGTTCTAAATAGAAATATGGAGCAAGAAGAGTTTCTGAACCCCCTAAGAGAGAACAATCTGCAATCCAGAGCTTTATGTGAAAAAATCTTCCTACATTCAAGGGATCATCTAATACATTAATCGCAAAACAATGGATCAACATCATTGAGATGATGTTCTCTATCCTTCAATGTTACGAAAAAGATAAGGTTTTTTGGGTATTTATCATATGGAAGGATAAGCTAATCAGTGGTGGGAATTGATCAAGAATATGAACCCTGAGGAAGTGATTGAATAAATGGAGTGGAAGTAATTCCAGAAAATATTTTTGTAAAAATATTTCCCCACACTCTCTATTTTAAAAAATAAGGGGATTTCCTCACCCTCAAGAAAAAATATGATGAATCTATTTGGGTATATGAGGAAAAAATCACAATACTTGCATGATAGGCCTATGGTATTTTCATTACCCCCAACTGAAAGGTTTATCGCTTCTTTGGTCGGATAAATCCTAGTATATGAAAATACCTGATGATCCGTGACTTTGATAGCTGTGAAGAAATTGATCTATGTACCCTCAAAGTCGAGATAGAGATCATTGAATCTCAAGAGTATCATGGGGATAAGAATAATAATGTGGTGTTTAATTCTATAGGTCCAATAGAGAGATCTAATGGTGACATGAAATTTCAACATCCCATTTTTCTTGGGTGTGGAAGAAGTACTCTAGAAATTGATTAAAGGGAATAATGAAATGATTTAGGCGCAGAAAAAAAAGGACACCTATCTAGCGATTGCCAATTGAAGAAACCTACAAATGTGATAGAGGAAAGGAATACTCCATTCATCCTTCAACACATTGTCCATTGATTCAACTGTAAGGAACCAAGGAACTTTGAAAACCAATTACCTCATATAAGGGTTTTTGGAGGAAACCAGCAACCTCCAAGGCAGCAAGGGAGATTTTTTTCCATCACTACCATTGAAGAGAATCTTGAAAACAAAGTGGTGAAAAGGATACTAGTTATTCATTCTATTATAGTGAATGTACCTTTTTATTCTGTCTCTACGCATTCATACATATCAAGAAAGTTTAGTAGAACTATCCAAACACCACCATACATCATGAATGTGGATATGTCAATGAAAATAAAAAATGGAGAAGTTATTGAATCCCATGTATATAATTCTTCCACCATCAGTGGTTGTGGGATGCAATTTCCGATGAACCTTTTTATACTCTCTTGGAATTTTATGAAATTCTAGTCATGTATTGGCTTTCCTTATATAGAGCCAATATAAATTTTCAAGAGAAGGAAATCACTCTCCATATGGAGAGTCAACCCATGATTATATACAATTTCATGTAGAAGGATGAATCTTCTTTAGAACAATCATCTCAATAATAGATTGTATTTCAATATGAGAAAGACTATATAGCTCAAATGATTGAGTCTAATGAAATGATCATCCCCAAAGATATGCTTATTTTGAGGGAATGTACTGATGTGTTTCCCAAGGAATTATCTAGTATTCCTCATAGCCGAGAGGTTGAATTTTCAATTAAGAATATACCTAGGGCATTTCCAATATCCAAGAATCCATATAGGATGGATATTGTGGAACTTGAGTAACTGAAGAAACAACTATAGGTGAATCTGGATAAAGGGTTCATATGCCCAAGCGCTTCACCATGGGATCCACCAGTTCTCTTCATCAAGAAGAAGGATGAGTCAATGAAACTTTTCATTTATTATCACGAGCTAAAGAAGATCACGATAAAGAACAAGTATCCTCTTACATGGATTGATGAGTTTTTTGATCAGTGACATGGAACACAATACTCCTCCAAAGAGGATCTTTGGTCGAGATATTATCATGTAAGGGTGAAGAAGGAAGTTATCCCTAAGATTTATGTTCGTACAAGGTAAAGACACTTTGAGTTTATAGTGATACCATTTAGAATCACTAATGCTCCCGAAATATTCATGGACTTGTTGAAAAGAGTCTTTAGATATCACCTCAAAAAATTGTGTTAGTAATTATAAATAATATTCTAATATACTCCCAAAGCAAGAAGGATTATGATAAGTATTGAAAAACTGTTCTAAAGACCTTATTAAAGGGGAAGATTTATTTAAAGTATAGGAAATGTTAGTTCTGGTTGATGTAAGTCTCTTTATTGGGAAATATCATCATAATCAATGAGATATCTATGAACAATTCAAATATGGGAGTAATTAAAGGGTGGAAGAGACCATCATCTGTGACAGATATCTATAGTTTACTTGGATTAGCTTCGTATTATTGTAGATTATTGAAAAATTTATCATGATTTTAAAACTTCATTAACAATCTAACTCAGAAGGGAGTCATGTTTTCAAGGAATGATGAATATCAATAATGATTTATGGAGTTGAAAAGGAGGCTTATCAACACCTCTATTATTACACTACACAAAAGTAGAGAACCATTAATGGTATTAAACTATGATTTGAAAAAGGATTGGGTTATTTGTTAATGTATAATGACAAAGTCATTTCCTATGCCTCAAGGTAGTTGAAAATTCATGAGAAAAACTATCCTACACATGATATAGAGTTGGAAGATGTGATCTTTACATTGAAAATCTAGCATCATTTTCTCTATGGGAAGAAGTGTGAGATATATAATTATCACAAGATCCTAAAATATATATTCACAATAAAAGAGAATAATTTGTTCCAAATAAGATGGTTAAATTTAATCAATTATTATGACTTTTCAATCCACTACCATCCCAGTAAAGCAAATAAGGCGGAGAATTCTCTAAATAGAAAGGACCCAACAATTATATCATTTATTAGAATTGAGAAGGATCCGATATTCATGTATTTAAAGAGGATGTACATGGGAATCATAAATAAAGGAATATCATCTATCCTTTCATAGATGATTTATTAACCACATATTCTGGAGATATTAAAGAATTCTCAAAAAGATGTCCTAGGAATTCAAAAAAGTGGAAACTAAAAGGAATGAGAAATCCTTTGAATTAAATGTTAATAAAGAAGGAATTGTGATATTTGGTTCAAGATTATGTGTTCCATCGAATCCTGAGTTAAAGAAGGAGATGTTTGATGACACACATAGTTTACCCTTCTCTATTTACTAAGGGAACAAAAATAAGTATTGAGATCTTTGAGAGGACTATTGGTGGGGAAACATAAAGAATGTGATAAATGAATATACATCAAAGTACATGATATATCAACAAGTGAAAGTTGAAAGGTAGAAGTCTAAGGGGATGATGAAACTATTACCCATACCAACCTGGAAATGGGAGACCATTATCATGGAATTTTTTACCAGACTTCCCAAGACATATAAGGGAAACAATGATATATAGGTTGTTGTGGATCATCTTATAAAGACAACACACTTCATTTCGATCCAAGAAGATTTCTAATTGGATCAACTTGCATAGATATACTTTGAATATGTGGTAAGGTTTCATGGAGTACCACTATAAATTGTATCTTATTAAGACCAATATTCACCTCTATACTTCGAAAAATTCTCCAACATTCTCTAAACACTAATCCAAACTTCAATACCTCTTATCACCCTCAAACCAATGTCCAATCTGAGCGAACTATCCAAACACTTGAGGAAATGTTTATAGAATTCTCAATTGACTTCCGAGTAGGTTGATATCAACATCTTCTTCTGGTTAAGTTCACTTACAACCATAATTACCACTCAAGCATCAAAATGGATACCTATAAAGTCCTTTATGGTAGGAGGTGAAGAACACATGCATGTTGGGAAGAAGTTTGGGAACAAAAATTTATAGGTACTGAAATGGTCTAAGAAATGGTGGAGACAATTAAGACTATTCGGCTGCACATAAAAGCTGATCAGAGTTGACAGAAGAGATATGATGAAAATCTTCTATGAGACCTATATTTTAATGTTATATACATGGTATTACTCCACATATATCCCTGGAAGAAAGTGATGAGATTTGGGAAAAAGGGAAATCATAGTCCAAGGTACATTTTACCTTTTGATATCCATGATCACAATAGACAGATGAACTATCAAATAACCCTCCCACCGAACATATATCAATTACATGATGTATTCCATTTATCCCTCATGAGGAAGCACATACCAGACCCATCACATGTACTAAATCTAGAGGTTGTACTTTTAGAGAATGTTCTTTCCTTTGAAGAGAATCCAATGAAGGCCATATATTGTAGAGAAAAATGTCTATGAAATAAGTAAATGCACATTGTCAAAGTGTTGTGGAGAAACCACTAGTTTGAAGAAGAAACAGGGGCATTAGAGGAGGTGATGAAGAAGAGTCACCATCATCTATTTTAGTACATGAAAAAAAAGTTCAAGGGTAAAATTTCAAAAGGGGGTAAGATTGTAACAAACCAAAATTTTATAAATAAAACTCCCCATCAAATTCTTTTAAATGTACTATTAAGTAATATGCTAATAAAAAAACATGAAATTAATTTTATTATTATATAAAATTGGATTTAAAAGGAAATTAAGTATGTTTACCATTTATAATATAGATATTTAATAGTGATCACAAGGTTAGTATAAATATATGGTTTTAAGAATCCATTTGACATAGACAGAATATGTGATGACCTCAACTAGTAGGATATTACCCTATGAAGAAAATTTACCATATCTTCATAGGGAGGTAAAATCTCCGGGACTTTCACCTGACCATGTCCAATCTAATATCAATAAACTTAAGAATGAGAAAAACCATTAACGGGAGAAGTTCAATCGCATCAAGATCACGACCCAAACCCAGTTCTCCGAACCACACCAAGAAAGTCACACCATCATGCACCTTACTCTTAGGGTATATGATAGTGTAATAATAGGATATGTATCAAGACCCTATAAATGTGAATAGGTACATTATTTTTTATCGAATAATGAATATATTTACATCATATTATTGTCACTTTTTAATTGATATTTATTTTGATACAATAAAGCAAAAATCATATTTTTTTGTTAGTATTAAAATTCAATTAAAGAATTAAAGAATTAATTTATTTTTTAAAAATAAATATTTTAATGAAATATTCTTATTATATAATTTTTATGAAATATAAATGATCATTTAATTTTTATTAAGTCAAATGTAATTCTTATAAGGGTTAGAAAAACACTGTTATTGTAAAAAAACCTCACCATTTTCAATAAATGTCAGTTATTATTTTGAAAGTGAAAATTAAAATATTTAGAAAATTATATAGATAAAATGAATATTATTTTTGGAATCATAATGTCCAAATTATCCAAGGGTGAATGTTTACTAATTTTTTGAGACAATAAAATTTTCAGGTAAATTTTAAATACTGTATAAATATACTTTTTATATTATGACATCATAATGACACAAAAGTGATGTAATAATAGGATCCACGATCAAATATATATTTTAACTTTAAAATAATTCTTTTTTAAGTTTATTTTAATCATTTTTTAATTCCATTATGAATCCTCCAAATATTTATACTATATTGTATGGTTTTATAGTCCTTTCTTTAAGAGTATGACTCACCTCCACATAAGCAAGAAAATAATTTTATTATATTCTTCCATTTACTTCAAAAAATATTTTATACCAAGCCATTTTTTCATAAAACATTGAAAAATCCATTTTATGGTTTAGGTTTGGAAAATTTTATTATGTAGAGTCCAAAACCAAAATAATAAATAAATCCCCATATTTTCCATTATAAACCCACCCAATATCCAATTTATGTTCACTAAAAATTCTTATAGAACTTCCATAATTTTCCATGCTCTCCCTAGAGACCTCCCAAGCTTCCCCAATCTCTCAAGAAGCCCTTACCAAGCTTTTGGAGTCACACATTCAAGTAAGGGATCTTCCTCACTCCTTTTTTATCCAGCACTTCTTTTTGTTATGTCTCTAAATTTCCTTTTTTTATTATGTTGGGATATGTTGTTTCATATTACCATTACTATAAATTTTATGTATGAATAATGAAATCTTTTTTCCACTATCATTAATCGTTCCATGATCCTATATTTACACCCATTATTATGATAAAACTTTGTAAGTGACTTTCCTCTCCTCCTTTAAACTTCAAAGAACTTCTTTTAAATTAGTTCTTGTAATAAAAAATGGATATATTTTTATTAATTTATAATCATTTCATTACAATAATTTTGATGTTAATTGAATGATTGAGTATTTATCCTCCCCCATTTGGACTATTAAATAAGCTTTTACTATACCAAAATTCCGTTATGAATCCTCACATACTCTCCTTTATTCAAGTTTCTTTATGAACTTATGCATTATATTTTTATTTCCTAATGTTGGGACATGTCTTTACATATCCATATTACCTCCATTTTGATTTTCAAATTATGATAGACCCCTTTATTTCTCAGTAACCATTTTTTTACTTTTTCGTTACACCGTTATGCTGCTGAGATTTTACCATGATTTTCCATGGCAAAACAATTATGTAGTGATTACTATACCCATTTTTCTATCAAGGATATTCAACTTTATGCACATATACATATTAATTGGGTACATACATATATTTATTTTGTAATCCTTAATCATGTAATAAATTATAATGATGAATTAATATATGTTTCATGATTGATGTGTACACTTAGGCATGAGAATGAAATGAATATGAGGGGTGAACCCAGATATCATTCCAATACATTGTGAAATGTTTAGTATCATGATACATCATGCTGGTAAAGGGGTGTACCTGTTTCCTTTTTGGGAACTTTTCCACCATGAAGTCTTGGTAGATTTAGCCATGAATTTTGTTTATGATGTTGTGTTTTATGTTTTTTTCACATTCCTTATGTTATAATTATAATTCTATATCATATCTCATTATTAATGTTTATGATTTATACTCTTTTTATGCACTATTTATATGCCTATTGTCTAATTGTTTTTTATATTTTTCATGTTATGCCTTTTTCATTGCCTTACTAAGATTTATAGCTCATCCCTTTATTATTTTTTTCCTAAGGACATCCCATTTAGTTTTATGTATGATGGAATATTATGAATGTGTTAAGGTGTTTTTAAGTAAATATGGTGTATTTTATGCTTTATGTTTTTATGAAATGTACCAAATTACTAGAGACACTAGACTTATCGATATTTTGGGTTGTATTAAGTGTAATGTTACATAATAAATCAATTATTAATGTATAATAAAGAGTAGGTTTATTATAGGTAGTTTGGTGTGAATCATATTATAGATTCACTTAATAATACTTATTCTCTTTCTAGGGATATTATGGTCAACATTAAGAATTATTTTATTGTAGTTAATTTCTAGCAAACATGATTTTTGAATTATTAGAAGAAACGCTTTATCATTTTTGGTGTTATTTTCTTCATTTTTAGTGGAAACCCCAACCCCCATACAAGAATTAGTATTCTTATTGTATATCATCCCCCAATGAACTAGTTAAATAAACACGGGTCTCATCCTTCACCATATTGTTGAATATTAGTAAAACCTTCCCTCCTCGCATTTCCCAACATATTTGTAAGAATTAAATCAACTAACATGAAATTATAATGGAAATACACAACTAGTGGGAATCAAAACACCATCTTAAATGAAATAAGTGAATGATAATTAACATTGGGATGCCCTTATAGGGTATATTTTTGAGATTTATAACCTCACACATAATAAAATTTAACATATAATCAGTGTAGTACATGTGAGAAATATAGTTTTCATTATAAGGAGTAATGAAATGTTTGATATTTCATTGATATAAATCATTTAAAGTCCTTGACTAATAACTTCTGAAGTAATGAAAAAATAAAGAGAAGAAAAGGGGAACATTGTTTAACTAATCTTAAAGTCTTTATGTACCCAATTATGGATCCATTAATAATAACCCAAAATCTATGTAAAAGATAAAAAATGCATTAAAATGATTGGAAAAAGTTAATTGAGTCCAAATTTTTTATAACACTTCCAATATGAATTATGAAGAAAAGGTATTAAAGATTTTGTAAATATCCAGATTAATAATCAAATTATATAATTTTCTTTTCTACTTGAGAATATTTATCATTTATTTAGATATGAAAATATTTTCATGGTGGTAAATATACATTCATTTTGGATTGAATAAATATAAATAAATAACACAAATTTTTTTATTTTGAATTATTCTATTAATCTCTTCTATAAATTCTTGATAAATAAACCTGATAAGTAGCTGATAGAATCATATATATTAGGGTATCTATGAGATATTACAATTCCCCAATTCATGGGAAGGATCCCCTCTTTCTCAGGGAATGCTAGATTTTTATTATTAAATAGTGATAAAGAGAGGGAGGGGGAGGGGGATAGAGGTAGATTTAGCATGCTTTTAACTCAAGGATTTTTATAGAAAGAATCACATATTTTAATTGAAAAATTTATCTTAGTATTGACCCTCATTTTACATCTATCCAAGAGAACTCTATAAAACTCAAAACAGTTCTCAAATGTCCTACTATTGATGAGATGTTTCATGAATGTTTACAATGTTAAACTGATTATCTATTTTAATTTAACTCTCAAATTTAATTTTTAACAATTAGAAAATAATTTCCTCATTAAAACTCCTCTAATCACCATCACATTATGGTATAAAGGAAAATTTAACTTATAGTAAATAAAGTGGTTGAGTTAAACATTATCTCATAACAAATGAAATACTATATATAAAATAATGATGGAGTTACTTTCAAGATATCATGGATTATACAATCTCAAACCTCAATATGGATTATACCACCATTCCATGGATTTACATTATGGTATAATTCTTTCAATCTATCAAATTCATTAAAGAATCATTCAATTAATTCACTTTTAACTTAGGTCACATAATATGGAACAACTTTTGAAATCATATACAATACAACTTTTAGATATATTTCAAAACACCCATGAGAAATGTAATTATTGGGTTTCCATATATGTTGGATCATATGTAACAACTTGTTAAAATATATCAATTTTTTCAAGATATCTTCCAAAATAATTTTGGAGTAACTTTTATTTTTTTGCATAAACATTTTTCATCAAAACATAATCCTCACTCACATTCTAAAAATTATAAACCCCTGAAACTTTTTATCATAAAAAAAAATCGCCTATATAATATGATATTCACTTTGGAATTATATAATAGGGGTTTAAAACAAATACAAAGAGGGATATTGAAGTTTCAAAATAGTTTTTTCATGAAAAATGTTTAATTTTTTCCAATATGAAATTTAGTTATAAAGTATATTTTTACTGTAGTTGTGTGATGTCAGAATATTCCAATGAATGAAGAATTAGAAAGGTGTGAGATATATCTTGGAATAATCTATCTAATACAATACATGCTATTTAGGATCCATGAATATGTTATTAATAAAGATGAATAATATGATTCCTGAGACAATGTATAAGGATTACTGTTACTTTGAGTTATTGGGTAAATATATTAAAGGAAGAAACTCTTCATACATGTGATAATTTTAGAGCTGGTATTGTATTGATTCAATGATAAGTGCTGATAGAAGATAAGAGCTTTGTCCACCAAATTTATGTATGAAGTTAATAAGATGACTAATAGAAGAATAAAAGTTTCCTATGAGTTTAAATGAAATCACATAATTGTGTTATCGTGTATGAAGGTTTCTAGAAATATTGATAAACACTCTTGGATGATGGTTGGGGAATTCTAAGATTTAACCTGATGTTGATAAAGTTGTATAAATAAATTGAAATACTCATGTTTACATACTACATGATTCTTTGTAAATTTTCAATCTATGATATATTCCAAAATTAATCTATGTTTTCTTGAAACTAATTGGAGTGATTTTAGGTTCTTTGAGATTATTTGAAGAGAATATGATTTTTTGAGTTGAAGAAGAAAAATTAAAAAAGTATATGGTAGTTTACACTAAAATACATAAAATATTTTATATGGTATACAATGTTTTTGTTAGAATGAAACATATCCTAGTGAATATGAAAGATATTTTTTTACTCTCATTCTTAAATTTGGCATGTGATAGATCTGGAAAATGTATATTAAATATTTCATAGTAATTAAAAGACACTTGAATCATTCAAAAGATATATTTTGAAGAGAATGATGAAATGAAACATTGAATGATACTATATAGATATGTAAGATATTTGGATCATAAAAAATATATTTTCTTAGTTTATGTGAAAATATTACAAATAAAAGAAACATACTATGATATAAATGATATTTGGAGCATACATAATATGTCGTAGATGAAACATAAGATAATGCAGAGTGATAAATGGAAAAGTATTTGACCTTATGTGATATATACATATTTTACCTGATCAAAAATATAATCAAAGTCCTGCATAATATATTTTAAGAATACATAATATTATCATGACCATACATAAGATATTATAAATCATTTATAAGAAACTCTGAGCTCAAATAAGTGATATGTATAAAATTTCAATTATTTGGAAAAGTTTATCCATATGAAAAAATATAAGATATCTGTAGAATAAATTCAGATGATGCTAAAATATTATTAATGAATTAAATATTGTAACACCCCAAAAATATAACCTCTCATATTGATAAGTTTATGTTCTCATTTTTTTTGAATTTCATAATAACCAAACAAAACTTGTTTCTCATTAAAAAGTAATAATATGGTTTTAATTTATTTTACTAAATAACAGAGTAAAACACACAAAATAAACACAATTAATTTCATTTAAATAAGAACATAATAGTTTTTACAATGTTACAAGATCACAAGAAACAATTCTACCCAAATATACCTATTAAAACCCTATCAGAATTACAGGGAGACCCCAGAAAACAACATAAACCCCAAGAAGGTAGTAAGGATACTTAGTGTATATCATGACAAACATGAGTAGGTCCAATAACACCACATCCATTCTAAGCAGCAATGGTATGACGAGAGCCATATTCTTCAATTATATTGAATTTAGGAAACCCTAAGTAAGGTTTTATAAGGCAAAAACTGACTGTTTCCATGGGTGACTGATGAATTCTAACAGCTATAATTATATCCGTTGGCCTTGTGGTGAATTAACTAAAAATATTCATGTACAACATAGTTTTCCAAAATTTACCAATTGAAGATTATAAGATAACTTATGATTGTGGTGAAATATTTTTAATTATACTAAGGAATTCGAAACAATTTGAAAATATTCTAAATAGGTTGTAAAATTTTTTCATTTCCTAAAATGTGTTTTAAACTATTTTTAATATCCTATAATTAAACATTGTTTTGATTAAACTAAGTTTTCAACTACTATAATATAAGTACTAAAGATTTTATATGGGTATACAAAATTTCAATTTATAACCTTGAATGTTAAAGCTTTAGTGAGTATAAAAAATTTTAGCAATAGACAAGGTGTAATTAGGTATCCATTAACGATTTTTAAGATTAAATAAAATTGATGTTTAAAAGGATAATTTTTATATAGTATTGTTCTCCCTTAAGACTGCATATTTTCTAGGTGAGTTTTTATAAAAATTTACTCCCGCTAGGGCCAGCCCTTTATAGATTAGCCGAGGGAGGAAAGTCACACTAGGTGGATGAGCCTATCCCTCAGCCCAAGCCAAAGCTCGCCCGAGTTTAGGTATAGCTTCCCTAAAGGGCGCACTGGAGAATGAGCACATGAGCACACCACTACAGGTGAGAGGATGTGGTGAGGAATAGGTAGGAAAGGCCTGTGGGGGGTGGGAGCCCATGTGTATGGATCCCTTGTGTGTTTTTTTGAGCTATCGATAGGAGGCTCAGGCTTATAAAGGAGGCGCAAATATATCGCTGTTTCGATGTGGGACATGTTTTTCTGGGCTAAACGTGATCTGGGCCATTGGATCACGTCACGCATGATTGGGACCATCCATCTTGGTCTGACCCTCGACTCCCAGTAGCCACGGTAAAACATCCGCATTTTTATACACCATTGAATTAGGAGAGATCTAATCACAACCGTCCGTGTGTTTTTTTAAACACCGCTTCGCCCCGAATCATTGGATCTCTTAGGATCAAATCAAAGATGTTCATATTTTTTTAAACACGTGGTTACTCCTCCACCGTCTGACATGCTATGTGTTTAATCATCAGAATCCATTCTTTATTCATTTTTCTTCTCCCGCTCCATCTTCTTCCTTTTTCTGCCTCTTCCAGGACAATGCCCTATTTTCCCTCTTCTCTTCATTTTTTTTCGTGACCACGACCCAGCTACTCCCCTATTTCACAAGGTTTCCACAAAGTCCCATTCCCAGTATTTTAAAATACCATAGTGGCCTTAGATCCCATAAAACTTTCTTTAAAATATTAATAGTATGTATAGTATATAAAAATACACCCGATTCATCCTAAGAACCTCTCAGTTCTTTGCACTGAAGTTTCTAGTAGACCTCAACAAGTCCTCCAGGATTTCCATCATTTTCGTGAGACCCTATTCCTCCTCAATCCAAGGTAGGGGATTTATATGTTTCTTTCTTGTTGAGTGTAAAGTTTTATATTTATATACAATTTTATATAAATATACATCATCTTAAGGCTTATGTCTAAATCTTTTTTTACCTGATTTAGTGTTTCGGGATTCTGAGTTATAGGGTATTAGTAGACCCGAAGTATGGATACCTCATGAAATTTTTTTTATACCTTATATACATAAATGGGTACTTATATACATTTATTTATATAAATATATAAGTATAATATACACAGCCCTCATATTTTCATAACCCCATGCCTAGTTTTAAGATTTTTAAGTTTTAGTTTCAAAGTTATTTGAGAGCTATAAAATGCATGGAGTCACATTTGTAAGAAAACTTTTATACCTAATTATGTATATTCTTAAATATATATATTATATAAATGTGTTTTTTAAGAATTTCAACATTTTACTCTAATGATTAGTCCATGCATTTGATAAACTTTCAAGTGTGACATTAACTTAGTATGGGATCCTTACATATACTCATAATGTATAAACAGGTACGTGTGTATATATGCACACTTTGATCCCAAATTGTATTTATAAATTTTGAAGGTATTGAGAAAAAAAAAGTATAAAACATGTGCATTCAAATATATTTGACCTTGATTAAACAATACATCTTATGCACACCCTGTTGAATGAATGTTGTACACAAAACCCTAAGTGTAGTTATTTCAAATGCCTTTATTTTGATGTGCTTAATTCATGAGAGTAAATATTGGAGGGTTTAAACTTTATATTCACATGTATGAGTTAATCTCCACTATTTTTATTATATGATAGTTGTTATGGTTATATGTATTCACCTATAAGATTGAACCAGAATCCGAATTAACTTGGCCTAAAACAAACTTCAGTGGTTAAAGTATGTTTTTGATATGTTTAATTAAATATATAAATTACATAAAACAAATGATGTGATGAAAATAAATTGAACTTATATGCTATTCAATATAATTAATGTCCATTTAATAAGATGTGACCATTTATCAGTGCATGCTTTGTGTACAAATGACTTCGGTCTTAATTTAAACTTAGACATTTTAAACTATAAATGTTCATTTCTACAAACCAGTGATTTTGAAAATTAAGGAACTATCATATTATGTGGTAACCCCATTAATTCATTACATGTGTGTTTTAAGTCAATATCACATACACAATGAATGTATACTAGTTTATGCATGTCATTGAGAAACTTATTATTTAAATACTAACTAGCATATTATGATTTATTCCATTTCCAATTCTATTTATCAGTGAATGAATTGATCATGAATGATAAACATGTATTTTAATGAATTAAAAGTCTATTACCAAGGAAGGGTTTGTAAAGTTATGAGATAAATCAAACAATTTTTTGTTTATGAAAATTTATGAAGGGAAATAAGAATTAAAATATTCAAGGTGGTATGTGACACTTTGAATAATGTGAAGTAACCAAGTAAAATGTGACACTTGGATTTGATATGTGATAAGTAATTTAATAAATCAAAGTGGTATGTGCACTTTGATTTAGAGATATGAGGAATGCATTGGACTTAGTATGTGATGGGTGAGGCCCACTATAACCCCTCGATGCATGGGTAGGTATCATGAGACAACTAGAAGCAGAATTGTCTGAGGCCTTTCCCAAACTATGAGTTATTGATTTTGGCCAAAGCCTTAATCATTAGACTTTTTGGCCAAGGCCTTGACATAGTCCGACAAATGAACCTTCCTCATTAATATTATCTAATTTAATTAACCAAAAAAATATTTGACTAGTAGAATATTATTGGTTAAAGACCTTATGGATTTTGGATGAGGCCCTAATCATTAGACATCTTGGCCAAGGCCTGGACAAAATTTTTAGAATGTCCTGCATATTTACTTCCCTCATTATGTGTATGATAATTAATTAACAAAATGGATATTGGACTAGTAGAATATCCATGGTTAAGATCCATTACTTACGAGTATCAGAAAAGTAAGATCTTATGGCATGGCACATGTATAGCACTCAGTGATTTAGTGTTCGATGTATGAAATTGAAGTTATTACCTTTACATGCAACTCTAATTATTCATCACTCATGCTGTTTAATTTGTTCTTACATATTATTATGTCATACATGTTTAGAATGTCTTTTATTTGTTACTCCAAATGAGCATGCCTATAATTTAATCACGCATCCTTGTAACTCTGTTAGCAAGTTTTTAATTGAGCACTTTTATGATATGTTACATGTGTTATAGATTTTATTTAAGATAAATGTTTTATGGAATGTTTTAAAGAATGTTTTCAAAATTTATATTAGTTTATTTTAAAGCCCCTTACTGGGAATTAGTATGCTCACCATACGTTTTGAAATAAAATTTTCAGGTATCAGGTTTTAGCTGAAGAAGTATTTCAGAAGTAGCTGGTTTCCTGTAAATTGAACAAAATTTGATCATCTATATGGAACCGAACCCGGGTATTTGGGAGCTGGGGCATTATGGTTTATATCAAAAGATTTGGTTTGGATAACTTTGGAAAACCAAAATAGAAACAAAGATAAATTCACTTAAGAATTAATAAATATGAGTTTTTCTTGATTTTTAGATGGAAAATGAGGGAACTAATCTTTTGTCTCTTCCGATAAAAGCCCTATAAAACATAATTTCCATAGCCAATCAAGAAAATTTTATAAACTATTCCCATACTTGAATGACACATAGACACCTCTATGATGTATCTAACTCTCCCCGGGTACTTCAGCTCCACTGAAGAGTGGGTCTAGATTACATATTTATGATGAAAACACAATTTCCATACTAGGTACGACGAGGAAGAAACTAAAAAAGAATTTTTAGATGCTTCACTGCTCTGGAAGGAATCACATCCCTCATGAACTTCCAAGAAGCCACAGCGGCGGGAGACCTCCAAAAATGTATATGTGTCAAGTCTTGTCCTATGGCCATTACAGGCAAGTAATGGACTGTGACATCCTAGAATACAAAGCCACCCTATAGAGACCCAAAGCTTGACGTACATTTACATTACATTACTTTTGTGGAATATCTAATACATAACAAAAACAGACACCAAAGGACAGTAATAGTTGAGTGTCTTTGGAAACTCGGAATGTAATATTCTAATCTTGGTGAAAGATCTTCAACATCTCCCATAAAGATCTTCCTTTTATTTACCTAAAACCTTTCTTTATATCCTGGGGAAAATAAAACATATAAAGGGTTATCTCAAATGCTCAATAAGGGAAACCATGGAGAAAATAAAACAAACCATATACATTTTAACTTCAAAACTTGAACATAATATTTAAACATCAAAATCTTGAGCAATGACATAAAACATGGAAGTACGTAAGGCATAGATCATAATGGATCATAAATCAGGATAAAATAGCATGGGAATAAAGAATATAATTGTGTAAACCATTAAGCACGTGTTATGATTTCCATAGTAGCCAAGGAATTTCTGCCAAGACCATCTTAGTGGACAAAGTCCCTTTCTGAATCGAGTTCACTCCTCGTTCCAGTCCTGTATCACTGAACCAGATTAACTTACCATTCCATCCATGTCTATCTCATGAGATATAAATATTTACCCAATGCATTTGAGGGAGATATAGGTCCCACCCATCTCATAATGAAATCATACTTACTTGTTCCACAACATGAACATTAATCATTCATCACTACCCAAAGTATAAAATGCGTTTCATAAACATCACCCCATCATAACATAATCCAAAAAAAAATGGATATAATTTCATCATAAGAAAATTGAAACCATGTAAATCATAGATAAATTACACTTTAAACATACACATATGAGATAATGTCATCTTATGTGGAAAATGATTTTGATAAAACACTTGAAATGAATTCTGGAGGAAAATATCCTTTCTTCTTCAAAATCATTTTCTTTTCACATAATTCCATGCAATTTTAAAAGAAAAGGGTTTTTCTGAAAATAATCATGAATTATTTTAGGGTAAGCTTCATGAAAATGAGGTGTTATGAAACCGTAAAAATCTGTTCACGCTGTATAAGTTAAAAATAACATTCTTCTCGTACTTTTGTCGGAAAAGTCAAAAAGTATCACATATGGTAAAAAAAGAAAGATTCCTTCCATAACACAATGTAAAAGTCAAAAGAGGGGTAAACATGACTTTATAAATACATGGTATAATATTAAAAACTTTATGAAAATCATTTTTTATTGACATGGATGAAAAATATAACCCGAGTACATACTTACGAATAAACAATCTCGGATAAGAACGAGATTGGAATAATTATCCCTTACCTTATGTCTGATATGCTTCGTATGTATCTGGACCTCCTGTATAACGAATTAAATAATGTTATTGACTTATTAAAGAATCATATTAATTGTTATGATATCATATATGGTTCAATTATGACTTTATAATACCCGTTATTTTATAAATTCCACGTTGAAGCAGCGTTTTGGGTAAAATCGTTTCATTTATCGTATGTGTTTCAATTTGTTGTTCTTGATATTATTATTACTTATATCATGATTTACTTAATTCCAGAATGTAAATATTGATTTATATATCATATATATTCAGTATATATATATACATAATAGATAGATGAATGAAATGAAATACACCGTTCATGGAGAAGGTAGGCCAGACGTATGCATGAACGCTGTTTTCCTTTCTTTATTGACTTGAATGGAATTAAGTAGATGAAATAAATATATATATACATAAATACAGTATAATTATTATTTCATATATTTTATTATTACTTATTATATATACTTTATAATCATTCTTGAATTGTTAACATGGAAAATGCATCTCATCGCGTCGTGGAGACGGTAATTCGTACGTACGCACAAGCGATGATATCGTTCCCATATTTATTGAATGGAATTGGAGTGGATTATATAATATCATAGAATAAGAATGATGTTATAATAATCATATATAGTTATTATTTACACCATTATACCCATCCAAGTAAGGTGGTGGTGGAAAAATAGATTACACCACGACGTGGAGACGGTATTCTGTACGTACGCACGCGCAGTGATTTATTTTTCTGTAGGATGGATAGAAGGTGAAATGGGGTTGTTTAATTATAATAACATATCAGTATATAAGTAATATAGATTTTATTACTTTATAATGAAACAACTAAAGATGAAGAAGTTGAAGAAGAAGGAAACTTGAAAGAATCGTTAGAAGAGATTACCTCTTCTTCGATGCACCTCATTTAAACTTCTTCTTAGGGCACTAGAGTTGGTCTTTTGAGAAGACCAAAACCTCTATGATATAACTAGAGAGGTTTAGAAGAATAATTCGCAAGGTTTGGCCGAGCTTCAAGTCTCAAAAGGGTGTGAGGAGGAGAGGGAGGAGGTTCTCTTTTATAAGGGAGGAGAGGGGCACATTAGGAAAAACTTAAAATATTATTTTATTATAAAGTCATATTCGGTTTATAATAGCTCCAAATTGATTTATTTCAATGATAAGGTGGGTATGGGTCGAAAAATTATCAACCAATAGAATTTAGACATGTTTAGGTTACTATTTTAACATTATCATTTAGATTTAACTTTATGTTAAATAATTTTACTTTTACCGTGTCTTCTTGTTTTCTTACACTATATTGTTAATAAAATTACTATAATAAGCCAAATGAACCCCAAGATGTTTATTATTAACATATATAACCTTATCTAATTAATTTGGACAAACCTTATATTTTTAGGAATAAAATAATAGTTAATAATATAATATTTGTTTTAAAAACTATTTTATGTCAATTTTGACACTATTTGGTACCTGATTTTTTTGGAACTCATAAAAGCATGATTAGTTAGAAAAAAGTTAATTAAATCACTACTAACAAGTCATATTAACCTATAAAATTATTGTAAATCATAAAAGGTCTAAAATAACATTTATTTGGGTATTTATAACATCAATTATGTTAATATTTCATTAATAAGGTAATTACTGCATCATCATTGTGTCATAAATAAAATAAATTATTTAATGTCTAAAAATTATAAATAAACTACCATTATATAGGAAATAGTTTTATCTTTATAATGAATATTTATATTCGAATTTATCTTATGTATAACCATATATTAAAAATGTTTTAGTTATTAATCTTTGATTTTAACTATTTTAATTCTTCTTTAAATAAAATAATAATAAATGTCCTAATCTAATCCAAGTGGACCTAAATGATAATATTATATCCCTAAGGTTGTTTTTGGTCGAATTATACTTTTCCAATAGAATTAGGACATGTGTTAGGGTAATAGTAATATCATTTTTACCCTTAATTACCCTATTTACTTTTAACCATGGTAAATAAAAGTAAAAAGTTACTATTCACCAAAAATTATTTTTATCTTATTGAACCACATTTTACTCTTTGATATTAACCACGTCTCTCAGATTTTTGAAATTCCACTCATAGAAGCGGTAAAATTAAGTTTTATGTAAATTTTCAAATTCTCCTAGGAGGTGGGTAAAAGACGGTGAAAAGTTCAATAAAATTTTTATATGTCTAAAATTATTATAAAATGAATCCAATGAAATAAATTGAACTTATATAGGTATTATGTATCAATTTGTGACCTAAAATAAATTTAAATAAAAAAAATTATTTAAATAAAAAGTCGGTTTTTAAATAGTAACCTAGTGTTTTCACTATTCATCAAAAATTGAATGTTTTTAGAAAAATACAAAAAATTCACCCTAGGCTAATTTCGATATTCCGAATCCAAAAATGGAGTCCATTTCAAAAGATAAAATTTATAAAATTTCAAAAACGGTGTATTACTATTCATAACGGCTAGTTTATATAACATATTGTTGTTTAGTGAAATGCGGTATTGTGTACAACACACGCTATCATGGAAGATCGCGATTGCGTGTAATGCAAGACAATTTAGGGATGCGTGTAGTGCAAGCTCCTTTTGGTGTAGAGTACAACACAATACATCAATAATATTAATAATAAAATCTCAGGGTGTTACATTCTACCCCCCCCCCCTTAAAATGAATTTCACCCTCAAAATTCGTCGGGGGTTATAAATGGTTTACTACTCGAAAGTTTCTTTAATAAAACGCACATCGTAAAAATGAATACCAAAACTTATCTTTAAAAACTAAATTATGAAATGTAACGGTTACCCAAATTAACTAATCTTTGGGTTTCCACATAGGAGAACATAGGTGAAAATATGGATATGGAAGAGAAATCTAACCATCATGTTCTGATGGTGTGTGGTAGAGAACATGGCTATGAAAAAGCCAACAATCACAAAGCCATAAATTTGTGATGATCTAAGGTACCATCTGATTCATCGAATATAAGGGTACTAGGAAAACATTTTTTGTTTTCAAGATCATTTTCCTAATGTTGAATAATTAGAATTAGAATAAATACTTACTTTATTTCGGTATAATATCACCGTTGTTCATGCCTTGAACAATTTACACATCATCTCTTAAAGAAATGAAGTTGAATTTTTCATTCGTGAGGTGTTAGTAGATCATGTGATAGAATGATGGGTCATTCCATCTATCTCAATCAAAAGGTTAGAAAAATTTATCAAATACACATAAGTCCATCTATGGTGAGGTTAATCGTATATGATTCCAAAAATGGACTTATAATTCATCTATCATACTGCTTAATATAATAAAACTAGTTTCTACTAAACAAGGACTTCCTGTAGGCCAGTGGTAGGCAATAAAGGCCTGTTTCACTTCAGTTATGGGTTCGATTCACACAGCTTTGTCTGATGCGATGGGTTGTCTCCCATTCTTCATGTTGTCCCTTTTCTTAAACTACA
Source organism: Viscum album (assembly GCA_963277665.1). Classification (NCBI taxonomy): domain Eukaryota; kingdom Viridiplantae; phylum Streptophyta; class Magnoliopsida; order Santalales; family Viscaceae; genus Viscum; species Viscum album. The sequence goes on along the minus strand of OY728158.1, from coordinate 810,128,468 downwards.
CTATTATAACATTCCATCAATAATATCAAAAAAAGTTCTATCCTTAAACAATACTAACTAATGTCCAACATAATCTATTCCAAACTTTAGGCTTATACAAAATACTTCTTTCCTAACTCAGAGTATAAAGAGAACGATTACTAAAAAGGTCATATAACAAGCACGTGAATACCATCATTTATCCCTCATATATCTTGTTGGTCACATTCCAATCATGTGAATACCTTAATCATGTATTCTCTTGAAAAATGAATACTCATTGAACCTTAGTGAAAACATGAATGTAGTAAAAAGTTAACTCTTTCCACATACCAAAATCCAAAAATTCTATATACTCAAACCATGATATAAATTTGTCCTTATATCAGTCATGATCTCCTGAATACTATCAAACATTTAATTTTCTCTTTATCCCTTCATTATGCGCATATCATCTGTTTTCCAAAATATTTGAATCACTTTTCATGGTTACTGGTACCATATAATTATTGAAAACCACAATAAACCATTACATAGATATTCTAATATTCCACAATACTATAAATGAGATTACACAACATTATTTTGGAATGCATTTACATAAACACATAATCATTCCACCACATCGTTTTCATAGTCAACATTGCTAATAGTGATCGCATGTGACTTTCCTTTGTCCTTTTCCTTAAGAGGTTGCTCACGTTGATCATCATTAACCCTTGTATTAGGGAATTGATTAACATAATGCTCCATTTCCTTGCACTTGAAGCATTGAAGTGTTGGTGGTGCGTTCTCTACAGTCTTTTGTTTATTCAAATCATTAGCAAACCTTTTTCCATTACTTCGACACTCAGCTACTCGATGACCTTCTTTTCCATACTAAAAACATTTTCTAGTCCCTTTAAGATAATCTCCACCATTCATCTTTCCACACTTTGAGCATAAAGAAACATTTATATTTTTTTCACCATTATTATGAGATTTCTCCTTGAACTCCATCTTTCGTTTCTTGTCATAACCATGAGATGGATATGTAACACCAAATTCTATTTCTACCTTACTAGCACAATGCACAATTTCTTCATAGCTACTGAAGTCTCTTGTAGCTAATGCCCTTCGAAGACTTGGTTTTAAGACACTGAAGAATTGATCAACTTTACATTCAGTTGGATGATAAAGCCAGATGCATACCTTGAAAGCCTTGTAAAATTCACTTTGTATATACCAATAGATTCATCATCCATTTTCTTAAGCTCAAGGAACTCCTTTTCCATATTTTTTCGAATAATACGAGGGAAGTACTTACTGAAAAACAAGTTCTTGAACTTCTCCTATTCCATGGATTCAATTTCATCTTAGGGCCTTGTATTCTAAATTAGAGTCTACCACTGGTCTGCTTCACCTTCTAAACGGTAAACAACTAGAGTGAATTTATCATGTTCCGAACAACGAAGTATAGAAAATATCATTTCCATGGTACTGATCCATTGTTCAACAATATATGGATCAGAAGACCCATTGAAAGAAGGTGGATGTTGCCTCATGAAGGACTCAATATAATATTGTTCCCTTCTCTAATCATTTGTAAATCCAAAATGATTCATATCTTGTGTAAGTATATCAATAAGATTTTTCACTCCATCTCCCATCACATTTGGTTGTTCAGGAGGACAATCATTGTGTTGTCCATTACATTGATCAACATGGTTCCTTCGGGTTACGACCATCGTCTAAAACCCAAAAAGAATAATGTGAGAGGCAAAAATCATGCTAGGGAAAACAACATAATAAAGGGGGAGTACCGTCAATATCTTAAACCATTCCTCTGATACCAAATGTAGAGACCCAAATATTGACGTACATTGACATTACATTAATTTTGCGGAATATCTAATACATAACAAAAACACACACCAAAGATCTTCCTTTTTTTTACCTAAAACTGTTCTTTATATCTTGGGGAGAAGAAAACATATAAAGGGTGAGCTAAAATGCTCAATAAGGGTAAGCATGGAGAAAATAAAACAAACCATATACATTTGAACTTCAAAACATGAACATAATATTTAAACAACAAAATGTTGAGCAATGACATAAAACATGGAAGACGTAAGACATAGATCATAATGGATCATAAATCAGGATAAAATAGAATGTGAATAAAACATATAATTGTGGAAACCATTAATCACATGTTATGATTTCCATAGTAGCCAAGTTATTGCTGCCAAGACCATCTTAGTGGAAAAAGTCCCTTTCTGAATCGAGTTCACTCCTCGTTCTAGTCCTGTATCACTTAACCAGATTAACTTACCATTCCAGCCATGTATATCTCATGAGATATAAATCTTTACCCAATGCATTTGAGGGAGATATAGGTCCCTCCCATCTCATAATGAAATCATTCTTACTTGTGCCACAACTTGAACATAAATCATTCATCACTACCCAAAGTATAAAATGGGTTTCATAAACATCATCCCTTCATAACATAATCCAAACAAAAAATGGATATCATTTCATCATAAGAAACGTAAAACCATGTAAATAATATAGAAATTACAATTTAAACAAACACATTTTAAATAATGTCATCTTAGAAGGAAAATGGTTTTGATAAAACACATGAAATGAATTCTTGAGGAAAATATCCTTTCTTCTTTAAAATCTTTTTCTTTTCACAGCATTCCATGAAATTTTAAAAGAAAGGGGTTTTTTTGAAAATAATCATGAAATATTGTAGAGGAAGCTTCATGAAAAAGAGGCGTTATGAAACTGTAAAAATCCGTTCACGCCGTATAAGTTAAAAATGACATTCTCCTCGTACTTTTGTCGGAAAAGTAAAAAAGTACCACATATGGTAAACAAAAGAAAGATTTCTTCTATAACACAAAGTAAAAGTCAAAGAGGGGAAAACATGAATTTAAAAATAAATGGAAGAAAATTAAACACTTTATGAAAAAAATTTTTTATTGACATGGATGAAAAATATAACCCTAGTAAATACTTATGAATAAACAATCTCAGATAAGAACAAGATTGGAATAGTTATCTCTTACCTTATGTTCGATATGCTTCGTATGTATCCAAAAATCCTGTATAATGATTTCAATAATGTTATTGACTTATTAAAGAATCATATTCAGTGTTATGATATCATATATGGTTCAATTATGACTTTATAATACCTGTTCTTTTATAAATTTCATGTTAAAGCAGCGTTTTGGGTAAAATCGTTTCATTTATCGTATGTGTTTTGATTTGTTTTTCTTGATATTATTATTACATATATAATGATTTAATTACTACCAGAATGTAAATCATGATTTATATATCATATATATTCACTATATATATATATATAATAGATAGATGATTGAAATGAAATACACCGTTCATGGAGACGGTAGGCCGTACATATGCATGAAAGCTGTTTTCCTTTCCTTATTGACTTGAATGGAATTAAGTAGATGAAATACATATATATACACATAAATATAGTAGCATTATTATGTCATATATTTCATGATTACTTATTATATATACTTTATAATCATTCTTGAATTGTTAACATGGAAAATGGATCTCATCGCGTCGTGGAGACGGTAATCCGTACGTACGCACGAGCGATGATATCATTCCCATATTTATTGAATGGAATTGGAGTGGATGATATAATATAATAGAATCATTATGATGTTATTATAATCATATATAGTTATTATTTACCCCATTATACCCATCCAAGTAAGGTGGTGGTGGAAAAACAGATTACACCATGGCGTGGAGATGGTATTCCGTAAGTAGGCACGCGCAGTGATTTCATTTTCCATGGGATGGATAGAAGGTGAAATAGAGTTGTTTCATTATAATAGAATATCAGTATATAAGTAATACTGATTTTATTACTTTATAATGAAACTACTAAAGAATAAGAAGTTGAAGAAGAATGAAACTTGAAAGAATCGTTAGAAGAGATTACCTCTTCTTCGACACACCTCCTTTAAACTTATTCTTAGGTCACTAGAGTTGGCCTTTTGAAAAGACCAGAACCTATATGATAAACTAGAGAGGTTGAGAAAAGGAATTTTCAGGGGTTGGCCGAGCTTCAAGTCTCAAAAGGGTGTGAGGAGGAGAGGGAGGAGATTCCCTTTTATAAGTGAGGAGAGGGGCACTTTAGGAAAAACTTAAAATATTATTTTTTTATAAAGTCATATCCGGTTTTTAAAAGCTCAAAATTGATTTATTTAGATGATAAGGTGGGGATGGGTCGAAAGCCTCTCATACAATAGATTTTGGACAAGTTTAGGTTACTATTTTAACCTTATCATTTAGATTTAACTTTAAGTTAAATAATATTACTTTTAACGTGTCTTCTTGTTTTCTTACACTATATGGTTAATAAACTTACTATAATAAGCCAAACGAACCCCAAGTTGTTTATTGTTAATATATATAACCTTATCTAATTCATTTGGCCAAAATTTAGATTTTTAAGAATAAAATAACAATTAATAATATAATATTTGTTTTAAAAACTATTTTATGTCAATTTTGACACTATTTGGTACTTGATTTTTTTTGAAAATAATAACAACATGATTAGTTCGAAAAAAGTTAATCAAATCAATACTAACATGTCATATTAACCTAGAAAATTAGTGTAATTCATAAAAAGTCTAAAATTACATTTATTTGGGTATTTATAACATCAATTATGTTAATATTTCATTAATAAGGTAATTACAACATCATCATTGTGTCATAAATAAATTAAATTATTTAATGTCTAAAAATTATAAATAAAATACCATTATGTAGGAAATCTTTTTATCTTTCTAATTAATATTTAGAGTCGAATTTATCTTATGTATAACCCTATATTAAAAAAATTTTAGTTATTAAACTTTGATTTTAACTATTTTAATTCTTCTTTAAATAAAATAATAATAAATGTCCAAATCTAATTCAAGTGGACCTAAATGATAATATTATATTACTAAGGTTGTTTTTTGTAGAATTATACTTATCCAATAGAATTAAGACATTTGTTATGGTAATAGTAATATCATTTTTACCCTTAATCACCCCATTTACTTTTAACCGTGGTAAATAAAAGTAAAAAGGTACTATTCACCAAAAATTATTTTTATCTTATTAAACCACATTTTACTCCTTGATATTAACCGTGTCTATCGAATTTTTGAAATTCCACTCACAGAAGCGGTAAAATTATGTTTTATGTAAAATTTTAAATTCTCCAAGGAGGTGGGTAAAAGACGGTGAAAAGTTCAATAAAATTTTTATATGTCTAAAATTATTATAATATGACTCCAATGAACCAATTTGAAATTATATGGGTATTATGTATCAATTTTTGACCTAAAATAAATTTAAATAAAATAAATATTTATTTAAATAAAAAGTCAGTTTTTAAATAGTTACCCAATGTTTTGACTATTCATCAAAAATTGAATGTTTTCAGAAAAATACTAAAAATTCACCCTAGGATAATTTCGATATTCCGAATCCAAAAATGGATTCCATTTCAATAGAAAAAATTTATAAAATTTCAAAAAGTGGTTATTACTATTCATAACGGCTAGTTTATATAACATATCGTTGTTTAGTGAAACTCGGTATTGCATACAACACACGCTATCGTGGAAGGTCGCGATTGCGTATAATGCAAGCCAAGTCAGTGATGCATGTAGTGAAAGCTCCTTTTGGTGTAGCGTACAACACAAGACGTCAATAAAACATAAAATAAAGTCTTGGGGTGTTACACTCCCGTTCAGTGTACAGACATCATGTACATACTGATGTCTCTTAGCTATACCCCCACGTGATAGACTCTGGAGACAACACAAGTGCACCCACAATATCAAACCTGACTGCTTGGGTTGCATATGGTTTTGGGAAATAGAAATTTTTGAACTAGATTTTGGGATTCATGTATTATGGAATTGGGGAAACCATTAGCCCTTCCTTTTTATGAACTAGTGGTTTTATGAAAATATAATTTGTCATCTCTTCTTTCATCTATCATTACTCTGTTAATACACTTGGTTGGATATCAAAGATTGAACTTCAATAATTGTTTTTCAAATGGAAGGACAGACTCACATCTTATCGCTCCCTACCGAGATACTAGAGACTAACTTGGTTAAAACCTATAAAGAGGAGTACCTACCATTCAGAAATTTGTGAAAAACGTGCATGAAACATTACGAAGTGTCAAACAGTCCGAAAATTCTCAGTTCTTGTTAGGAGAATACCTATATATACCATAGAATAGCCATGATTCAATTGGACGAGTATATGCGAAGATATATATATACCACGAAGTAATATTTCTATACTCCACTCAGGGCCAAAACCTCACAGCTAGAGAGACATTTCAAGAGGCTCCTTTGGGGGGAAACCTTTGTGAAACTTACATGTATCAACTCCTTAGTTTCAAATTATTAAACAACACCTATGACTTAACTTATCTCAATCAGGAATCATTCTGGAGAATTCTTTGAGAGTTGGTCCATTTGGACATCTCTGGACTTTCCACTGTTCGAGCCTCTCTTTGGAAGCCCGAATGCACTTTGCAGAGGTTCAACCCTTTCTGCTCAAAATGTATCTGGGCCAGAGAAGCTGAAGAGTTGAACATAAACTTAGGAATTCACCTGGACACACCAAAGGACCCTCCACGATGGAGGTTGTGGTAAAGTTTTTAAAGGATTCTTTCTCTTATGCATATGTAGAATGAATTGCGTGGACGCAATTCCTCGTAGGGGGAATGATGTAACACCCCAAAACTAGAACATCTCATATTGATAATTTATGTTCTCGCTTTTTTTTAATTTCATAATATCAAATAAAGATTATTTCTCATGAAAAAGTAATAATATGGTTTTAATTTATTTTACTATATAACCAAGTAAAACACACAAAATGGACACAAGGAATTTCATTTAAATAAGAACACCGTAGTGTTTACAATGTATCAAGATCACAAGAAACAATTCTACAAAAACAAAACTATTAAATACCCTATCATAATTACAGGGAGACCCCCAAAACAACATGAACCCCAAGAAGGTAGTAAGGATCCTTAGTGCCTGTCATGAAAAACCTGAGTGGGGCCAAGTCCACCGCAGCCATGCTATGAACCAATGGTATGATGAGAGCCATATTCTTCAATTATCTTGAATTTAGGACACCCTAAGCAAGGTTTTATAAGGAAACCACCCAACCTTTTCCTTGAGAGTGACCAATGAATTCCAATGTCTACAATTATATCCATTGGCCTTGTGGTGAGTTAACTAAAAATATTCAAGAACAACTTAGTTTTCCAAAATTTATGAATTGGAGAATATAAGATAACTTCTGATTATGTTGAAATATTTTGAATTTCAATAATGAATTCGAAACAATTTGCAAAAAATTATAAATAGGTAGTAAAGATTTTTTATTTACTAGATTGTATTTTAAACTATGTTTAATATCCCATAATTAAACTATGTTTTGTTTAAACTAAGTTTTTGACTAATATAATATTAGTATAAAATATTTTATGTGGGTATAAAAAATCTCAATTCATAATCTTGAATGTTAAAGCTTTATTGTTTATAAATAATTTTAGTAATAGACAAGTTATAATTAGGTATTCATTAAACCTTTTTAATATTAAATAAAATTCCTGTTTAAAAGGATAATTTTTATACAGTATTATTTTCCCTTAAGACTGTATATTTTTTAAGGTTACTTTTTATAAAAATTTAGGCCCGCTATGGCCAGGACTTTATTACTGGGCCAAGGGAGGAAACTCACACAAGGTGGATGATCCTAGCCCTCTTCCCAAGCCAAGGTCGACCCATGTTTGGGCATAGGTTCGCTAAAGGTCACACGAGAGCAAGAGCACATGAGCGTGCCACCGCGGGCGTGAGGCCGCAGCGAGGCATGGGTAGGCCGAGGCCTACAGGTGGAGCCCGTGTGTAAGGATACCTTGTGTGTGCTGTGTGTTTTTCTGAGATATCGATAGGAGGCTCTGGCTTATAAAGGAGGATAAAACATCTCACCGTTTTGACACGAGACACGCTTTTCAAGGAAAAATGCGATCTTGGCCATTAGATTGCATCGCCTGCGATCAAGGCCATCCATCTCGGTCCAGGCCTCGACTCCCAGAAGCCGCAAAAAAACATCCACATTTTTATACACAGTCGGATCAGGATAGATATAATTGCAATCATCCATGTGTATTTTAAACACAACGTCACCCTAAAACATTGGATCTCTTACAATCAAATCAAATTCCTTCATCTTTTTTTTAAACACGCGGTTACTCCTCCATCGTCTGATCTGATCCACGTTTAATACTCACCATCCATTCTTTCTTCATTTTTCTTATCCAACACTATCTTCTTCCTTTTTCTACCTATGCCAGACTAGTACCCTATTTTTCTTCTTCTCTTCATTTGTTTCTATGACCGTGACCCAGCTGCTCCCCTCTTTCACGTAGTTTCCACAAAGACCCATTCCCAGTCTTTTAATATAACATAGTGTCCTTGGACCCCATACAACTTGCCTTAAAATATTCAGAGTAGGTATAGTTTATAAAAATACACCCAAGGCATCCCAAGAACATCTCTGTTCTTTGCACTCACGTTTCTAGTAGACCTCAACAAGTCCATCGAGATTTACAGCATTTCCGCGAGCCCCTCTTCCTCCTCAATATAAGGTAGGAGATTAATATCGTCTTTCTTGTTGAGTGCTATGTTTTATGTTTACATAAACTTGTTATATAAATATACATCATCTTATGGCATGAGTCTAAATCTTTCTTTACCTGATTTAGAGTTTTTGTATTCTGAGTTATAGGGTATTAGTAGATCCAAAGTATGGATACCTCAAGCAGATTTATATTATACCTTATATACATAAACGGGTACCAATATACATATATGTATATAAATATATAAGTATAACGTACACAACCCTAAGATTTTCATAAACCCCATATGCCCTGCTTTAATATTTTTAAGTTTGAGTTTCAAAGTTATTGAAGGGATATAAAATGCATAAAGTCACATTTTTAAGAAATCTTTTATACCTGATTATGTATGTTCTTAAATATATATGTTATATATATGTGGTTTTTAAGCATTTAAACATTGTACTCTAATGATTAGTCCAGGAATTTGATAAACTTGCTAGTGTCAGCTGAAATTAGTATGAGATCCTAACATATATTCATAATGTATAAATGGGTATGTGTGTAAATATGCCAACTTTGATCCCCAATTGTATTTATACATTTTCAAGGTATTGTGAAAAAAAGTATAAAACATGTGTTTTCAAATATATTTGACCTTGATTAAACACTACTTCTTATGCACACCTTGTTGAATGAATGTTTTTCACAAAATCCTAAGTGTAGTTATTTCAAATGCCTTTCTTTTGATGTGCTTAATTCAAGAGTGTAAACATTGGAGGGTTGCAACTTTATATTCACATGTATGAGTTACTCTTTACTATTTGTATTAAATGATAGTGGTTATGGTTATATGTATGTACCTATAAGTTTGAACCATAATCCAAATTAACTTGGCCTAAAACAAACTTCGGTGGTTAAAGTATGTTTTTGATATGTTTAATTAAATATATGAATTACATAAAATAGATTATTCCTTACAAATAAATGGGCCTTATATGCTATGAAACATAAGGCATGAACATTTAATAAGATGTGTCCATTTATCAGCACATGATTTGTGTACAAATGACTTCAGTCTTAATTCAAACATAGTCATTTTAAACTATAAATATTCATTTCCACAGACCATTGATTTTGAAAACTAAGGAACTATCATATTATGTGGTAACCCCATTAATTAATTACTTGTGTGTTTTAAATCAATTTCACATGCACAATGAATGTATACTAGTTTATGCATGTTGTTGAAAAACTTTTTGTCTAAATAATAACTGGATTATTATGATTTAGTACACTTCCAATTCCATTTATTAGTGCATGAATTGAGCATGGATGATGAACATGTCTTTTAATGCATTAAAAGTTTATTACCATGGAAGGGTTTGTAATTTTATGTGATAAATCATACAATTTATTGTTTACAAAAATTTATGAAGGGAAATAACAATTCAATTATTCAAGGCGGTATGTGACACTTTGAATAATCTGGAGTAAGTAACCAAGTAAACTGTTACACTTGGATTTGATATGTGAAAAGTAATTTAATAAATCAAAGTGGTATGTGCACTTGGATTTAGAGATATTAAGAATGAATTGGACTTATTATGTGATGGGTGGGGCCCGCTATAGCCCCTTGATGCATCGGTAGTTGTCATGAGACAACTAGAAGCGGAATTGGCCGATGCCTTTCCCAAACTATGAGTTATGAATTTTGGCAGAGGCCTTAATCATTATACGTCTTTGTCAAGGCCTTGACACAGTCCAGCATATGCACTTTCCTCATTAAGATTATCTAATTTAATTAACCAGAAAGATATTCGATTAGTAGAATATTATTGTTTAAAGAGATTATTGATCATGGCTGAGGCCTTAATCATTAGATGTCTTGGCCAAGGCCTTGAAAAAATGCTTTAGAATGTCCTGCATATTTACTTACCTCATTATGTGTATGATAATTAATTAACCAAGTGGTTATTCGACTAGTATAATATCCATGGTTAAGAGCTGGTACTTATGAGTATCAAAAAAGTAAAAGCTTGTGGCATGTCATATGTATAGTACTTAGTGATTTAGTATTCGATGTATGAAATTGAAGTTATTACCTTTATACGCAACTCTGATTATTCATTACTCTTAGATGTTTAATTTGTGCTTACATTTTCTTATGTCATAATTGTTTAGAATGTCTTTTATTTGTTTCTCCAAATGAGAATGCCTATAACTGAATCATTCATCATTCTAACTCTGTTAACATATTTTTAATTGTGCACTTTTATGATATGTTACATGTGTTATACATTTTATTTAAGAGAATTTTTTTATGGAACGTTTTAAAGAATGTTTTCAAAATTTATATTAGTTTTTTAAAACCTCTTACTGGGAATTCGTATGCTCACCCAACATTTATGAAATAAAATTTTCAGGTATCGGGTTTTAGCTGAAGAAGCATTTCAGAAGTAGCTAGTTTCTCGGATCCTGAATCGAATTCGATCCTCTGTATGGCACCGACTCCGGGTATTTGGGAGTCCATGCATTAATTATATCATGATTTAGCTATTATTCAAGAAAATATTAATCGGATCTTGGTTTGATAATTTTAGGATTTCAAATAGAATATTGAAAATAATTTATAAATATCAATACTAGAAAATTATAAGAAATGTTGAAAATTATTTTTAATGAGAGGATGATTATTTATAGAATACAATTGGATATAAAAAAGATAAATATTACAAGATCATGGGGTGTATTCCCATGTATATAGTAGAAACTAAATTCATAGGTGCATCAAACTCATCCCAAGTTTCTCTTCTAAAAAAATATTGACATCATGCCTGTTGAAATCATACTTATTTAAAATAAATCTCAAAATCATGTGGGTTCAATAATATTATCCTTTGTATTTATTTTTAACACACATATATAAATTTCATGTCAATATGTTTTCCTATATTTCATTCTCTATCCCCACTTATTGATAATAAATAAAAATAATCTGGGAAGAGTGTGGTATCATTTAATATAAATCCATGTTTTTTTAAACTATTATTGTCACACCAAAATTTTTTATTTTCATCCTTTTTTCTGTTTCATATTCCAACTTTTTTTTTCTCTCGAGTTCCAAGTGTGACTGGTTTGAATTTTGAGGTGATAATTTGTCTATTTTTTTCAACCCAGTGTTTATATGATATTTTTTAAGAGTTTTGGTGAAAAAGTAAGGATTTTGGGCTAGGTAGTAGGTGGAATAATGTTTTCACATGGTTATAGAAAACCATGAGACTTTCTCTAGGAAACTGCATGGGCCTTGGGTTGTCTCTAGTTGAGGGTGCACAAACCACACATGGATAGAAAAACTATACCGAAGGCATGCATGTGGTTCTGCCATTTTGGACAGAACCAGGTCACATGGTTGGCACAAGTCTTCCCAAAACATGAGGCCAAACCATGTGAGTGACCAGTGTTTCTTGTAAGAGTCACATGATTGGTTCTTCATTTGGGAAACTGTGTGGCCTAACCATGCATAGTTCGCATGTCATTAAAATAGTGTGATTACTTTTCTGCATTCCTAATATTTTTACCACTAAATTATATATTTCTCCTCATCATAGTTTATAAATATATTGGGGAGATCCTACCTTCTTCTCCAAGCCTCCTCCTTCCTTTTAAATGTATAACAAAATGATTTATTTCTATTTTGGAGGTGATATATCAAGGTAATCTTCTATTATATTCTATATATTACTTCTTTTTATCTCTTGGTCATGTGGATATAAGGATCATGTTTCCCTTGGTTTATGTTAGTGGTTTTTTATTCTTAGGGTTTCTTTTGGTTGGTATTTCTAGTTGGAACCATTTTCAAGTTGTTTCAGGCTGGATTTTATGAAGTGCATGAGTTTTGAGGTATATTTCCCTTTGAACTAACCCTTTAAATTTAAGAATAGTTGGATTATTAATTTATGAACATTTCTTACATGTTAAATAGTGAAGTGTGATCTTTGTAATAATTTATTGATGAGATGTGAGGTGGTTATCATAATTGTTATGAAGTATATGGAATTATTTTGTTATGTGATGCACCCCGATGGATTGATAAAATTTTTGGTTGGATTTTTCAAGTGCAATATGGTGTTTAAATATATTTGTGAAATCTAAAATATTGGTTTTGATTATTAAAATGGATTTTGAAATGGTTTGGACAAGAAAGTGGTATGTGTTTGGTTCTTTGAAAATGGTTTGACATGTGATGATGATGTGTGGTCCATTTAGAACTTTATGAAAGAAGATTTTGTTTTCAAATGTGGTGTGAGTTCTTAAATTGAATTTTGTAAAATGACTGTGAATTGAAAATGGTGTGTTTTCAACTTTTGGGAATTTTGGACTTGGTTATTTGAAATGGTTGGTTTTTATGGAATGTTCTTAAGATCTCTTTGGAGATTTTGTGAAAATGTGTTGTCTTGAAAATTATCCTGTATAATTGTCTTTCCTTGTTTATATTGAATTTTGTGGGAGGCCCATGTTGAGAGGCTCCCTTATGTTCATATAGTTGAATGGCAATATATTGTTTCTCGGGGTGGTATAGGGGTGATTTTTTTTGATTTACTTATGTATGATATATTAATGTTCATGATTTTTGATTCTCAGATGGAATTGTTGGATCACCCCTCTTTATTATACTCTTGACATGTAAACCAGGCATGAATAGTATATTTTTAGTGAATGATTACTTCACTGTCATATGATTATGCTTTCGCTATTGGAGCATAGTAGGGAACTGGTTTTTTTGTTTTATTTCTATGGGAGAGTGATCCTCAGTCATACCAAGTAGGATGTGATCGAGTGTTTGGGTGGAATTTGGGGTTATTGGGTGAGGAATGTTTTTGGGATGATTCAAGATTTATAGTATGTTGTAGATTATCCCATCGAGGTCCTAGGTTTTCCAATGATTTCTAGTACTTAGTTGTCTATGAAAGATGATTGAGATTCTAGTTTGTTGGTTACTCATACTTGTTTTTTTCCTTTTCTATTACTATGAGATCATTGTTGTTTCTATCTTGTGCGGTGAACCATTTGTCAAAAGTGGTGAGTTAGGGTTTAAATGTTTTATGGATTTTTTTGGAAATGTTTTACAATATTTTCTTGATTTTAGATTAAAAAACAATGAAATGAAAATGGATTCTACTTAGAAAAGAGTGTGATTTTAAATGGAAAAGGGGAAATGAGATATTCTTTGTTTTAAAGTGTAAATGTTTGGAAAATATTACATTCATATATTTTATTTCAAACCTAAAATTGATCTTGATTTTATTTAAAGGAATTTCATTGGGAATAGATTTGTTTGGACATTATTACTATGTTTTAATAATCATGTCTATATTTCCTTCTGCTTTTTAACATTTGGTGTAGGTTCTGGATTTGTTTTTATCACAATGGGTGATGGTAGGTTTTGGTTTTTTGGAGGTGACCCTAGGGGTCACATGGGTATGTGGTGGTTATCAAGTCCTGTTTTGGATTTGGTTGTTTAGTTTTTTAAATATTAATAGTTTTTTATAAATGATGTTTAGTTTGAAAATTTTGAATTTAATTTATATTGAGATGCTATGTTTATTTTTTCTATTTAGTTTATTTATTTTTATTGGGATAAATTTTCCCCCTATTACTTTGTTGATGGATGATACTAGTTTCAAGCATGGTATGATTGAGAACGCCTCTTGGACCTTGCCATGGATCGTCTCAGGTGACCAGTTCGTGGTTGACCAGGGTTGGTTCATGATAAAATGGTATAAGAGTAGGTTGGTTCTTTAATGGTCTTAGCTTTCAGAGTGCCCTTTGTTATTTTATATGTCAAGGTAGATGGAGTAGGATTGTTGAAACTTGGGGAGAATGTCTGGAAGAGTTTCTGGAAAAAACATTCCAGATCGAACCATGGGTTTTTATGGGAAGTCAGGTTTCTTTTTGTTTATCTAGTTCTTGTGGGCTATTTTATGTTTGGGAAATGAAAATGGAGTTGTTAAAATGTTCTCAGTGAGATGATAGGGCCAAGAAATCCATGTGGAGCTTGGAAAATGTTCATAAAAGTATCTCCTTGATGGTGGTGTGATCAGAATATGTCCTCCAACCATATTTCCAAGTCACCCATCACCACTAGTTTCCCCTTATAAATTGTTTTGTGTTTTCCGTGCTTTTGAAAATTATTTTGACAACTCTTGTTTTGGAACTGTGAAAACTGAATTTAATGTAGTAATATTTTGGTTTTGGGAAATTGAAAAATAGTTTTTCGAAACATTTTGAAGAAATCATTGGCAAATGATTTTTTATAAGATGAAATTTGGGTAAATGAGGAGTGAATTTCCGAATTAATTTTATATAATTAAAACCAAGGATTTATTTAAACCACTTGTTTGAAAGAGGAGGTTTATTTTAAATGGGTATTGAAAATTTTATTTAAATAAGGAGAAATAATCTTTTAATCAGATTATTTTGATTTAATTGAATTTATTGAGTTGCTGAAAATGTTTTGAATGGGATGAATTTGAGGTTTGGATAGAATCCATGGGATTTTATCTTGACCAGGTTAAAATAGATTTTAGTGTATAGTTTGAAAATGGTTTTTGATTAGTGGTTAGTTTAATTTTGAAAGCGGTTTTGTGAAATTTGTAAATATTTTTTATTTGAAATGGAGTGGTTTTGAAGAAAGTTTTTTAGGGGAATTTTGAAAAGGTTTTGTGAAATTTGAAATGGGAAGTGGGTTAAAAATTAAAATAATTAAGTGGGATGTTTTATTTTAAAAAATAGAAATGTTTTTTTGACCTTTGGTATTTACATGGGTGCTCACATTTATAGATATCTGGGGTAAGGTGTACAGATGATGATATAGATGAATGAGTGCCCAGATTGTCAGGAGTTCATGAGTTCCTGGTGTAAGGACCCGATCCCAGTTTCCCAGAGTCAGTGCCTTATTTTATTACATTGGCATATAAACAAGGAATTTGAATCTTGAAGGACCAAATAGTTCAGTATATTTTGGAAACAAGATAAATATATAAGTTTAAAATTACATAATGAATGGAAAATACAACACTAATTATTCCATTAGAAACATCCACGCCTCCTAGATTAAGCCAACAAGTCACTCATAACTTACTTCTTTATATCCTAGGAAAATGAAACATAAGAAAGGGGTGAGTACAAATTCTCAGTAAGAGTAATAAATATAGTGGAAGATAACATAAACATTATACATGGTGAATAAATGAAAACACATGCCTTTACAATTAATAAACAAGAACACATTATGACATGAATATGAGTTGAGTAAACAATTCCAACATAATCATGAGTTTCATACTAATTGAATAACCACATGAACTTTCAATTACTATATTCATAATGACTTAAGTGCATATGCCGAAAATTATGAAACATTTTGTCAAGGCCTCGGCCAAGATGTTTAAAAATTATTAAGGCATTGGACAAAACCATATATTAAATTGGGAAAGGCCTCAACTAATTCCACGTCTATTTGCCTTATGACACCTATCGATGCATCAGGGGCTATAATGGGACCCACCTGTCCCATAATAAGTCCAATACATTCCTCGTATGTGCGGGGAAAAACATAAACAACATATACATTCATATTGAAACTATCATATGAAATGTAACTATCTTTCCCCAATCAATAAACGTAAACACTAACCATTCGGAGTAATATGGTGAATGCTTTCAAGAAATCACATATACAATAAAACTAGTCATAAAACATACAATTAAATATGGTACATGACATAGAAAATGATTAATCCCAATAATACATAAGAATCATCAAGTGTTTTGAAACAGAAGAAAATACTTTTATAAAATCATTGAGTAGTTCTTGAGATAAATACTCTTTTATTTTGAAAAGAAGAGTTCTTTTGGAAAATTATTTGTATTTATCTAGAAAATAAGTAAGGCCATATTTTTATAAAAAAAATAGTGATTTTAGAAATATAATGGTTTCTAAAAATAGACTAAATATTTCCCTTTAAAATAGGTATGATTTTGAGAAATTCCCTTGAATCTGGCTTGTATTTCGGAAATAATTTTGAAAGTTCCATTTAAAACGTGTAACCCTCTAAAAAAATAAAGAATTATGGTTGGTAAAAATATATAGAACACTCACATATATTATAAAAGGAGTAAAAAAATACATAATAACTTCCTTTAGGTAAGTGGACAAGAAAAGTAACCCGAATGAAAATGGAGGTTTGGGGGAAAAAACCCTTACCTTAAGACCGAATTTGTTCCGCTATTGAATTTAAGGACCTAGAATATAAAATTAGATTTATTAATAACTTATATAAAACCTTATTAAAAATTTATTTAGTTTTTTGTAATTCTGTTTAGTTCATTTAGTCCCATATTGATAAGTTATTATATTGAATTTTTCCATTCCAGAGTGTCTGTTTTCTTTATTTTCGTAATCGATTCACTTGTTCTTAAGTAATGGAGTTCATGTGGAATAGATGTAAATATACAGAATTAAAATAACATATTATTTATGAACATCCAGAAGTTTTAATGGTCATTTATATCATTTTTTACATGTAAATAGGACGAATCATTAGATGAAATATTTATAACATTCACTTCGATTAATTTAGCGGTATTTTGATTATTAGGAACTAGTTTGGTCATACGATTTAATAATATATTTATATAATGATTCCTGAATATTAATTAGGTTATAATACATATATTAAGGTCTAGATCAACCATCAAAATGGTTTTATTAATATTAATTAAGGAGAAAATTTTGAATGAAACTTTGTCGTCCACGAAGGTTATAAATTGGAACCTCATGGACGTTGATTTCATTTATAAAAAAAGAGGGAGATTAAGGATATTAATGATGGCTCATCCATTAAAATGATATAATACCATTATATAGATGATAATAGATCTATCATAGAAATTTATACATATGAGGTGATGATAGGATAACAGAAGAAGATAAATTGAAATGAACTAAATGAAAAAGAAGGTTGTTTTACATCTTGAAATAACCTCCTTGAGAATCTCTTTAAGGGAAGGGGTTTTGGTCATTTGGCAGGACCAAGAGCTTACTATACTTGGGGAGTGACTAGGTAAGTTTAATTGGTCAGGACATTGAGGATATTCAAGTCTTAGAGGAGTGAAGAGAAGAGGTAGTGAGGGGGGGGGGGGGGGGGGTTATAGTGAAGGAGAGGAGTGAATTTTCAATATTTTATTCAATATTTTATTAATTCCCTCAAGACAACCAATTATGTTGGTTCATGTGACCCCTAATAGTAATAATTTCATGTGGGTTTGAAGCAAGTGGCCTTTCATTACTCATGATGTCATGAATAGTTTATTTAACTGATAATTTGTATATACGGTATTTTACCATATTTCACTATTCATAAAAAATTGTAGAATTTTAGAAAAATCCCAAAAATTCACCCATACCAATTTTTGACATTTATAATTCAGAAATGAACTCCATTTTTGAAAAATAATTTCCTAAATATTATTAATTTAATTTTTAAATAAAAATCATTGTTAATTCGAAAAATAAAAAATTTAAAGGTATTCTAAGTTTTATATTACATTGAAAAAATAATTAAGATCTCATTATCTTATTACCTTAAGAAAATAAAATAATATCATTATTTACTATTCATAATGGTCATATTACTATTTATTTTAATATTCATTAGGGTATGTTACTATTCACCAAAAATCAAGTTTGTTCTCTCAGACTCCAAATGACTTACTAATCACAACTCTAGATGACCATTTTTTGAAATTCAAAACATAGAACTGGAAAAGTTGTGCTTAATGGATACATTATAATTTTTTTGTAGGTACTCCATATTTCATTAATTCAATATTTATTTTCAAAACCATGGGGTGTTACATTATCCCCTCCTTAAAAAACTTTCTCCCTCGAAATTCACAAAATGTTACCTAAAAATATTTGGGAATGTATTAAACATAAGATCCTTAGGCTCCCATGTTCCTTCATCCATCCTGTGGTTCCTCCAAAGAACCATTACAAGAAGATTCATCCAATTTCCCAATACTTGTTATATTGTTTTAAGAATCTTGATAGGATCTTCACAATAAGACACATCGGGCCCATGTTCTATTTCTTTATAGGTGAGTACATGCATTAGGTCTAGCATATATTTCCTTAACATTGACATGTGGAACACATTGTGAACTTTGGAGAGACTTAGAGACACTACCAAATGGTATGCTATAGTTCCAATTAGATCCATAATTTCAAAAGGTCTGATATACCTAGGACTTAATTTTCCGTTCTTTCCAAATCTCATAATACCTTTCCATGGAGATACCATTAAGAAAACATGATCTCCTTCTTGAAATTAAAAATTCTTCCTTCAGTTATCAGCATAGATATTTGGCCTACTTTGAGCTGTTTTGATTTGGGTTTGGATAATATTCACCTTTTCCATTATTTTTTCAACACGTTTTGGGCCTACGAGATTTCATTCACCAACATCAGTCCATAAACGTAGTGTACGACATCTCTTTCCATATAACACATTATATGATTCCATCTGAATACTTGAATGGAAGATATTTTTGTTTGAAAATTCTACGAGAGGTAAATACTAATCCCACATTCATTTAAAGTCATGTGAACAAGACCTCAAAATTTCTTCCAATGTTTGAATAGTCCGTTTAGATTGGCCATCAATTTGTTGGTGGTAGGAAGCGCTCAAATGAAGATCAGTATCTAGGTCCTTCTAAAGACTTTTCCAGAATTGTGATGTAAAATGGGGATCACGATATAAAACAATTGATATGGGTACACTTTAAAGTCTTATAAATTCATTAATATATAGTCTTTCTAAACATTCAAGTGGAAAATATTCTCTTATAGTAAGAAAATGTGCTTATTTTTTAAGATAGTAAAAAATGTCCCATATCACAACATCTTTCATGGAGTCTTTGGTATCCTCAAGATAATTCCCATTGTAATATCATCCCATTTCCACATAGGAATAACAAGGTTTTTCATGAAGTTGATTAAATAAATCATCAAAGGGTTGAAAGGGATACTTGTTCTTTATTGTTATAGAATTAATCTCCCTGTAGTCAATGATAAACCTTATACACCCATCTTTCTTCTTAACGAAAAGAACAAGGGATCCCCAAGGATAAACGATAGAGAGAGTGTATCCTTTATCACTCAATTACTCTAGTTGTTTATTTAGTTCCACTAAATCCATAGTGGTCATTCTATAAGGGGTATTTGATATGGGCCTTGAACCAGAAATTAAGTCAATGGAAAACTCAATTTCCCGCTCTGGAGGATGTCCAGGTAAATCCTCTGCAAAGATGTCGATATATTCTTGCACAATAGGTACATATTCTATTTGAACATTATCTTCCTCACCCATAGTTATAGCATTACCTTTCTACCCAATATTTGAATTCAGTAGAGATACTGGGGCTGGTTCTAGATGAGAATCAGATGGCGAGGTTTATACTCTTAAGATAATGGATTCTACACCATTCTAAAAAATTGCAACTTCCCTATTATTGCAATAGATATTCACATCATAATTTGATAGCCAATTCACACCAAGAATTAGATCACATTCAATCATTAGTATGATGATAAGGTTAGAATCTAAATAATGTTTATGTGCCAGGAGGGGGAATGATCGACATTCCTTTGTCACAATGATACATCCACTAGGATTTTTGACTGATAAATCCTTTATTAAATCAAATTGGACATGTCTAATTTTCTTGGAAAACTAGGTAGATATAAATTAATGCGATGATATGAAATCAAATAAACCATTGTCCAGGCTTGATAAAATTATTAAAGTACCTACCACCACATCATTATAAACTTCAATATCAGCAGTTGTGATCACATAAGCATGTCTTTTTTCCCTTGGACTTTTCTGTCGAATGTTTCCTTGAAACTTTGGAAAATCATTAGCATTGTGTCCCATCTATTGAAAATTATAGAATTGAAAATTATTAGCTTCCTTATTCCCCTTAAAATCACAAAAAATATGGACTTTCTTTCTACATTTGAAGCATACTCCTTTTCCTTTTAAGAAGGAACCAGGGTGTTTCATTCCACAAATATCACAAGATGGAAATTCAACTCTTCCCTTCTTCCATGTTTCCTTATTTCCTTTTCCAAGGTTTTCAGAAACCCTATTCCTCTCTTTATTTCACTTAATGTCTTAATACATAGATAATTCATTTCCCAAATTGATAGCACATGAAACTATATCATCATATAATGATAAATTATGGGAGGCCAGAGCCTGCCTGAGGAATGGATTTAGTTTATCAAAGAATCGATCAATCTTGCTCCTTGGATTTCATATGTAGTCCAAAACATGCCTTTCTAACCTTGTGAAGTCAGATTCATACATTGAAACATTATCATTTTCCTTTTGCTTCAAATCCAAAAAACCGCCTTTTCATATCTGCTCGTTGTTCAAAAGGAAAGTATTTCTCTAGGAAGAATTCCTTAAAGACCCTGTATACCATCTCTTATATCTCTTCCTCCTCATTTTTGTTTTGGATTAGCCACCACCACTGATCCACATCCCCTGATAGATGATAAAATTCCATGACGACCATCTAACATTCATTATATCTGAAACCGAGAAATATCTTATCTAGGTAACTTATCCACTGTTCAGTATCAAATGGGTTTGTAGTCCCATTGAATGATAGATTTTTTGTCGCATAAAGTTATCTAACAAAGCTCCTCCACGTGGAGGATCCTAATGTTCCATATGGGAAAGGTTATTTTTAATAACCTGAGTATGTTTTCCCCATATAGTTATAAGATGCTATGTACCAGTCACAACACCAGAGCCTACATCACTATCTTGCATTAGAGGGACATCACTAAATGGGATATGTGTGTTCATGCAGTTTCCATTTCTTCCACTAGGCACAATTTCTAGATGATGGTATACACTAGATTAGGTTTTAGAGCATAATGTATAATCTTAACTTAAGAAAATACTAAACATTACTTGAGATCATATGCATGGAAAATCCCATTATAACAAAAATTCTTTATTTGAAGAAAATTTTACATTTAAATCCATCAAAATGGATTTTAAATAAAATGTGAATTATGCTAACCATATCCCCTAGGAGTGTCAATACCAAGAGTGCAGCAAGGCCCGTTGTTGTGTACCCGGATACACCATGTCATGTCAGAAACTCCTTGTCAGAGATTTTACTCATAGGTATATCTATGAGAGAGCCACCTCTACTTGTTTGTATCCAAAAATGGATGTATTTTCTATAAATATCCACACAATATAATCCTTACAAAAATACCAGGATGTTCTTCTATGATTATCCTCAAATAAAAACTTAGGGATTCATTCCTTAATCTATATTTTCTAAATCTAGTTTCTATGTTTTCTAATAAACTTCATATGATACCAAATGTAAGGACCTGGCCCCAGTTTCTCAAACACATTGCCTTATTTTATTACATTGGCATATAAACAAGAAATTTTAATCCTGAAGGACTGAGTATTTTTGTATCTTTTTGAAACAAGATACATATATAAGTTCAACATTACATCATGAAAATAAAATACAACACTAATTATTCAATTAGAAACATCCACGCCTCCTAGATTAATCCTACAAGTCAATCATAACGTACTTATTCATATCCTAGGAATATGAAACAAAAGAAATGGGTGAGATCAAACGCTCTGTAAGAGTAAGCAATACAGCGAAAGATAATATAAACATCAGACCTGGTGAATAAATGAAAACACATGACTTTAAAAATAATAAACATGAACACATTATGGAAGGAATATGAGATGAGTAAACAATTCCAACATAATCATGGGTATTATACTAATCAAATAACCACATGAACATTCAATTACTAGCTTCATAATGATGGAAGTGCATATGCTGGACATTCTGAAACATTTTGTCAAGGCCTCAGCCAATAAGTCTAAAAATGATTAAGGCCTCAGCCAAAACCACATATAAAATTGGGAAATTCCTCATCCAATTGCACTCTTATTTGTCTCATGAGACCTACCGATGCATTAAGGGGCTATAGCGGGCACCACCCATCACATAATAAGTCCAATGCCTTCCTCATGTGAGTGGGGATAAACATAAACAACAAATACATTCATATTGAAACTATCATATGAAATGTAACTAACTTTCCACAATCATTTTTCATAAACCATCCAATAAAATATGGTAGATGAAATCATAATGTATTAATCCTAATAATACATAATAATCATCAAGTGTGTTGAAAAAAACGGAAATACTTTTATAAAATCATCAAATAATTTTTGAGATAAATTAACTTTTATTTTGAAAAGAAGAGTTATTTTGGAAAATGGTATGTATAAAACAAAAACTGAAGTAAGATGTTATTTTCATAAAAAAATGAGTGATTTTAGAATGATAAAGGTTACTAAAAACAGATTATAGAGTTCCCTATAAAATAGGCAAGAATTTGAGAAATTCCTTAGAATCGGGCTTGTATTTCAGAAATAATTTTGAATGTTCCATTTAATACGTGTAACCCTACATAAAATATGAAATGATTAAGGTGTATAAACATATATAGAACACTCACATATAATTTATGAGGAGTAAATAATAATAAATAAGAACTTCATTAGGGTAAGTAGACAATAAAAGTAACCCAAATGAAAATAGAGGTTCGGGTGAAAAAACCCTTACATTAAGTCCGAATGTGTTCTTATCTTTAAATTAAGGTCCTGGAATATGAAATTAAACTTATTTATAACTTATTTAAGAAATTAATATAAATGTATTTAGTTTATCATAATTATATTTAGTTCATTTTTTCCCTTATTGATAAGTTATTTTATTGAATTTCATCGTTCTAGAGTGTTCATTTTCTTTATTTTCATAATCCGTTCACTTATTCTTAAGTAATGGAGATGTGGTGTAACACCCCAAGCTTCCACGGTACGTTTCACTTCGAATAATGCAATAGCGTGTGTTGTACGCAACCTCGAGCTCTAACACACACCCCATCGAATTAAACTAGCCATTGTGAATAGTAATACCTACTTTTTGAAATTTTATAAATTTTATTTATCAAAATGGACTTCATTTTTGGATTCGGAATATCGAAATTAGCCTATGTTGAATTTTTGGTATTTTTCTGAGAACTTCTATTTTTTATGAATAGTGAAAAATACTTAAAAACAACTTTTTTAATAAAAATAATTTATAGTGATAAATTATACTATTTAGTGGTTTTAAAGTATAATTAGAATATATTTTTACCATTTTATCCAATGGTGGTCATTAGAATTAATTTAACATTGAAATTGGACATAAACAATTACCAATCTTTTGATATAAATTGTTTCTTAAAAACACGCTATTTGTTGTAACAACGGGAATTAATTATAAAATTAATTAATGCAACTTATATGTTTGGAATTTTTTAAAATAGACATCATTTTTGAATTCGGAATATCAATTATAGCTTAGGGTGAATTTTTGGCCTTATTCTGAAAAACTTCAATTTTTGATGAATAGTGAAACCACTAAGTGGTTGTTAAAAACTGATTTTTCGTTAAAATGAAATATTACCACTTCTGTGATTTGATTTTCAAAAATCCGACATACATGGTTGTCATTAAGAAGTAAAATGTGGTTCAATGAGATTAAAATAATTTTTTGGTGAATAGTAACTTTTAACTTCTTAATCGCGATTAGAGGTAATTAGTGTAGTGTTAGGTAAAAATAATGTTTTAATAATATGAGATGAGCTTGAAACTTGTCCTAATCCTATTGGATGAGTCATGGCCGACCAATACAACTGATGGGTCAACTTGGGGACCCCATGGAGCCACTTTGGTTGGAAAATGACATTAATATATATTTATTTAATGTTAAAATTAAATTGACACAAACATGAGTTGTTTTACTAAAACAGTTTTTAAGTGTGGTTACACAAGTCCAAATTTTGATTATAAATATTCATTAGAAAGCTAAAAAGATTTCCTACATCATAGTAGTTTTTTAATAATTTTTAGACATTATATAAATTAAAGTATTTATGACATCATGATGATGCAGCGATGACCACATTATTTAACGATTTAAATAAAATGGGAAGATAATGCAAAATCCAAGGCTTACACTTGTCCAAAGCCAATTGGATGAGGAGATTTAGAACCCTTATCACCTTATCCTAGAATTATATAATTGTGGGACCTTTAGAATCCGAAAAAGCATTGTATAATAATGTAATATTTCAATATTTCCAAAAGAGCCCCTCCTCTCCACTTATAAAAGGCCCCCACCTCTCCCACCTTATTCACACCTTCAAGCCATTTGGCTCGGCCAAACTCTGCCCAAATACTCTCCCAACTTCCATTTCTTACTCCTAGAAGCCTCACATTGGTCAGAACTCTTCTCAAGGAAGCCTTTGGCTCAAATCAAAAAGAGTTACCCGATTTTGAGGTAATGTCTTCTCTAATGTGGTTTTGTTTTATTTTTCTTCTCCAACCCCCTAAACTCTTTTTATTCATTTCTTTTGTAACAAAACCAGTATCCTCAATATACTAGGATGTTGTTATAAGAAGGATTCGAGCTACACTTACACACACCTACATATAATGGTTAAAGAACATACGGTTTCTGTGGATGGTGAATTTCTACCTCACAAAACGATGATTGTTCAACACTCATATAACACCTTCAAAGGTGGCCATTAAGATGTAAATATATTTATTTACGATATAAAATATGTTTATGTTTTACTTATGCTTCTTTATTTCTCATTTATGGCATACTTTATGATTTCCATTAAGGGTAAAACGCGATAATTTCATTTTAGGAAGTGCGGACTACCGCCCCCTCAAAGTGATTTGAATCGTTAATGCCATATGTGTGATGTATAAAGGATGGATTAAATGGTATTATACACTAT
Organism: Viscum album; assembly: GCA_963277665.1. Classification (NCBI taxonomy): domain Eukaryota; kingdom Viridiplantae; phylum Streptophyta; class Magnoliopsida; order Santalales; family Viscaceae; genus Viscum; species Viscum album. The sequence goes on along the minus strand of OY728158.1, from coordinate 810,102,789 downwards.
ATTATACTGTAATTATATTATTAATTTATATCATTATGATTCTGTTCCATTAAATACGAAATAGAAATGAACGTAGCGTTCATGCGTACGTACGGCTTACCGTCTCCATGAACGGTGCATTTCATTTCTTACCTCTAGATGTTACGTGACATTATGAATGAATGTATATAATGGATATATAAGATATATATTACATCTAAATCATGAATATAATTATGGAGATAATGGATATTCTACCACATAAACAACTTGTAATTATAAGAATTTTATTTTTGACTCAAGTACCAAAGATCGACAAAACGACCGTTATTAACTTTAATAATTAAATAATGTTCATAACATGGTAATAAGTGATATAAATGGAATAATGAACATGAAAAAGGTTCTTAAGTAAATAGAAATTAACTCTAGTTTATTATTCAGGAGGTTAAAGAATGGTCGAGTCAGGACAAGACGCAAGGTAAGGGAACTTCTTAACCCAATTTCTATTCTTTGGGTTAATCTCCTACTTTCAAATTATGTCATGATATTTTTATGTCCTATCTTTTATTTGTACATTATTTATGTGTACTTATAGTGAATACACATTATAGATGTACTTTATTTAAAAAAAATGATCTTTTTAAGGACTTCGTCTCAATCTCCTTTCATTGAGGCATATTTGGTTTTATACACAATTTTCTTTTATACGGTGTATAAACCCCTTTGACTTTTACGTTCATTCAAAAGGAATATTTTTTTATACGAAGCGTTTTGCTAAACGAAAAAAGTGAATGTTTTTCTTTCCGTACTTATGCGGTGACAACTACTTCTCCGCCGCCGTGACCATTATTTGAGTTTCGGCTTCCTCTTCAAGCCATCATTTTTTTAATGAAAAATATATAAAAAGTTTTAACTTTATTTTATTTTGGTATTGAAAATGGTTTTGAAAGCGTTTTTATTATAACAATGTGTTGTATTGATATCTTGTGATTGAAATGTGGAAATGTTATGTTTCCTTTATGCATGTTTTATGTGATACGATTATGTTATGGTTTATGATATGTTTAAACCTATTCATATTAGGAATGTATTGGACTTAATAAGTGATGGGTGGAGCCCGCTATAGCTCCTCGATGCATCGGTAGGTCTCATGAGACAACTAGACGTGGAATTGGCCGAGGCCCTTTCCCAATTTGATTTATGGTTTTGGCCGAGGCCTTAATCATTTTAGACGTCTTGGCCGAGGCCTTGACAAAATGTTTCAGAATGTCTGGCATTATACATTCCCTCATTATGAAAGTGGTTATTGATATTGCATGTGATTATTCGACCAGTAGAATATCCATGTGAGTAAGTAATGGCATTATATTATTTTATTTTTACCATATTATGCTGAAGTTCAAGTTTAAAAAGGCTTTTGTTTTAGTTATACATTGCCTTAAATGTTTATGTTTATTTATGAAAGCTTCCGTAATATTGTTATCCTTACTGAGCATCTGAGCTCACCCCGTTCAATGTTTTAATATTTTCCAGGATGTGAAGAAGTATTTTATGAATGACCTGCAGGTATTGTCCGAAGAGGATAGAAGTGTGGACTATGGAGACTATGTTATTGTGGTTTTTCACTTTATGATGTAATGTAACGTTTATGAATGTATCTTGTGATTACAAGGCTACTAAACTAATCGGTCTTTTGAGACTTGATCTTTTGTGTTCATGCCAATGTTACGAACTAATGCACCGACTCTGGGTAGCTGTGGTCAGGGCGTTACAGTTGGTATCAGAGGCAGTTTAGTACTAACCTTGGAAGCTAGATTTAGACAAACTCTGACCAGAGCACGTAGACCTAAGATGGACTTTGAGGATTAGTATAGAAGAACTTCCTAAAAATTTTGGTATTGTAGAGATTTTGTGATTTTTCCAAGCAATACATCCCTGTCTGGATACGAGAAGGTAGAGGCGGCTCTGGCACAGATGTACCTAGGGGTAAAACCCGAAAACACCGCTTTGAGCTAGACTCGAACGGGAACTGGTGCACGACAACGGGCCTTGCTGCACTCTTGGTTACGACACTCCCGGGGGATATGCTTAGGATAATTCCCATTCTCTTTACAAACCACTATGAAGGGTTATGAGTATATACTTCCTCAAAGAAATTTTTTTTATGGATTATATCCATAAATAGTTCAATTTATGTTAAGTATCTTACAAGTATGGAATTATATATTTTGATTTATAAACTAATATAGTTTATGCCATTGTTTAGAAATGGCGCCTAGTGGAAGGAATGGAAACTGTATCAATGCACGCACTCCGTGTAGGGATTGCCCTCCTGCTCAAGATAATTATTGTGGATCTAGAGATACAACTGGTGCTGATCAACTTACTACCATACTGGGACAACTCACTCAGGTTATGAATAATAACCTTACTCGTATGGAGCGCCCTGATCCGCAACGTGGAGGATTAATTCTAAACCGTTTCATGAGGCAACAACCACCAACCTTCAATGGGAGTACAAATACTATAGTAGCTGAGCAATGGATAAATTCCTTAGAGAAAATATTCCATGCCTTGGGGAGTAGTGAAAGGGAGATGGTTGTCATGGCAGTTTACCGCCTCACTGGAGATGTCGATCAGTGGTGGTCGCTGATTCAAAACACAAAGGAAGATGATGAAGTATCGAATATAGAATAGAGGGAGTTCAAAAAGCTTTTCTTAGAAAAATACTTTCCTCGTGACCATCGAGCAGATATGGAAAGGCAATTTCTGAGTTTGAGGCAGAAGGAGGATGAGAATGTCGCAAAGTATGAGGCTAACTTTACAAGGTTAGCGAGACATGCTGCCGATTATATACGTAACCCAAGGAGTAAGATTGATCGTTTCTTTGATGGGTTAAAACCATTTCTCCGTCGAGATTTAGTATCACAATCCTTCTCATCATATGAAGATATTGTCTCGTGTGCTATCAAGACAGAAAAGGAATTCTCTAAGTCTTATGACAACAAAGTAAAGCAAGAGAAGAAGAGAACGGTTGAACAAGAGACAGATAAAGGGAAAAAGGGAAAGAAGGATTTTCCATTATTTGATAATTGTGGGAAGAATCACCCTGGTACTTGCCTAAAAGGAATGGGAGTTTGTTATAAATGTGGAGAAAAGGGTCACCAGGCTCGTGATTGCAAGGGAAAGAAAGTGGCTATCAAAGTTGAATGCTACAATTGTAGAGAAATGGGTCATTATGAAAATGGATGTTCTAAGCGTCAGGGAAACATAACTCAGAAAAGGCCAAGGGATCAAGGACAATCTTATGCTGTGACTACAGTTGAAGCGGAATAACTAATGTATTGGTGCTTTTGGACTCATGGATTATATTCTGGTTATTAGAATAATGTGATATATATATAAAGATTGTACTGTAGTACATGTTGATTTCATTAAGGTTTTAATATGATTAAGGTAATCATATTTTTAGTATGTGACAATAAGAGAAACTTTTCTTTGTTTGGGGAATCTGATGTTACAATTGATTTTGGAATTAAGAGACCTTTTAGAGAAAGTCTGGACAGAGGTATTTTGGATAACTATAAAGGTTGGAGTGGATTAAGTTGATCTTTGGATAATATTGTTTAAGGTTAAAGAATTTCTGAAGATTATTTTTGGAATATTATAATACTATAGTTTTAGGAAAAGGACAACCTGCAGGGTGGGGAATAACCCATCGCGTCGGAAAAAGCTGCAGGAATCGAACCCACAACCATAGTGCGACAAGCCTTTATTTCCTACCACTAGCCTACATGAAGTCCCTGGTTATTACAAAATAGTTTTACTAATCTAAATGTCATGTGTTAATATTTGGAACCTTATACAATTAGGATAAAAAGAATATTTTTGAGTTCCGTTACCATTTGTAGTAAAAGATGGGTTTGTGGTAAAAATTTATTAACGAATGAAAGTATACATAACAAGTATGTATATTCCCTTACGTTCTTTGTAAATATCCTAAATAAATTCCTCAACATTATAAAAGGTAACTTAAAACAAAAATGTTGTCGGTTAACTTTTCCAACTGGGGATTCAATGACCGTTTAACCAGTCACAAGTTTGTGATTTTCTTGTAGTTAAACTTTCTCCTAATCCTGTTTTCTATAACTCTCCATCAGACCTTGATGGTTTGTTTCTCCTCCATATCCATATTTTCATAGAATCCTAGAATGGGCTATATCGGGTGAACTTTGTACTTATCTTGCTTTCTTTTAATGTTATATATTTATTAACCTTATTTCCGATGTGGGTTTTCCTCAAAGGTATTTTCTCTTTTCAACCTTTTATTTTCAAAGAAAAATTTCAAATTGCGAGGATGCAATTTATTGAAGGAGGGGAGAATGTAACACCCCAAGCTTCCACGGTACGTTTCACTTCGAATAATGCAATAGCGTGTGTTGTACGCAACCTCGAGCTCTAACACACACCACAACGAATTAAAACTAGCCGTTGTGAATAGTAATACCTAATTTTTTGAAATTTTATAAATTTTATTTATCAAAATGGACTTCATTTTTGGATTCGGAATATCGAAATTAGCCTATGTTGAATTTTTGGTATTTTTCTGAGAACTTCTATTTTTTATGA